>SNQJ01S0004975.1:0-11048 GCA_010110895.2 Picea sitchensis
ATTGAAAATTTATATGAAAGAAAGTTGTATATTCATAAATCTAATTCAATTTCCTAGGTTTCATATTCTTACATGATATTCAAATTCATTGTAAACGTACCTTGCATAATCCATCTAATTTAACAGATTGTTGTTTTTCTAGGTTTGCATTGTCACTAATGCGTCATGATAGAGAATCATTAGCTTGCACTCACCCTAGTCAATTTGTATGATGATCAAATTCATCTAGATCTAGTCAGGCTAGAGATCAAGGTACATGTATTTTTATATGCACATGTTAAATTGTGCATGCATATATGTTGAAATTAACATAACTTATTGAACTCAATAAATTTCTTTTTAGATACATCATTTAGTAGATCATGAGAAAGGGAATTGTGATAAAGTGTACATCCATCTACAGGGGGTACTCAATATGATCCATTGCATCATGGATCATTGTGATATTTTGCTAATCATGATTTTGGGGAAATATTTTATGGGGAAGAGTATCCTATGTTATCCAATGTACAAGAACCCCAGTCACATCAACAACATATGGGTAATAAGTTTTTTTTTTTTTTTTATGTTTTTATATAAATCACTCATGCATATGGACATGTGTACATATGTCATTGTGCATTGTCCTAAATATATTCAAATATTTCTAAATGTGTAGGGGATTAGTCTTCCATTGGGGACAATAATGAAGAAGAGGGTGAGGGTGAAGGTGAAGGTGAATAAGGGAAGTATTTTCAAGAAAATGAAGATTACACCCCTACCACCACCTATCCCACATACATTGGCATGGAGATTCCTTAGGAAGGAGAGGTTCAAGAAATGATTGTTCAACATTGCAAAATCCACCATGCAAATTTTAAGCATGATCTTAAGAAAAGATAAGATACTTTTATTGATGTCCAATAAATGACCAAAAAGAGGAGGTAAATCAGAGTCATGACTAGGAGGTATAATCAGTGATAATGAGATATAGGAGTGCACTATGATACTCATAAATCATAAAATAAATGAAGTATACATGAAAATTAGGTCATACATATAAAAACGAGTGAATGACAAATATCTAATATCTTAATAGAATGATATGAAGAAGTAGAGAGTGAGGAGGAGGAAGTATCTTCCGATGCATCAGTTAATGAGAAAGTGAAATATTCATGATATAATATATTATGTGGAACATAAAATATCTAGTAGGAAATGACAAAATAATAATGATATATCCAGAAAATTATCAGAAGAACACCATAATAACACCAGAATAATCACTAGGAAGAGAAACGTTATTATGATAGCAATGTTCACTTGCCTCTTCGAGGGGGAAACCTCTATCAGAGTAGAGATATATTACAATAATCTCCATGACCAAATATCCAATGCCTCTTACTCTTATTTATACTAATTCTACCTTCTAAGGAAACTTCTAGAGGAAGATCTTTCTAGAAGTGGAAGATTCTATTAGGTCTTCTTACATTGATTTATTCTTATTTATTTATTAGGCCTTATTAACTAATGTTAGACTTTATTAAATAGAAAACATATCCTACTAACTAATGACCCATGGAGAGGGGTTAGGATCATATCCTAACATGTCCTTTCCCTTCAAAAACATCCTTGTCCTCAAGGTTGTAGGTGCAGAAACTGTTGAAGTATGGTCGCAGGTTCCCAGGTTGTCTCCTCTGTTGTTGTGTCCTTACTCTTGATCAACACTTCCTTGATAGTGCAGACACACAACTGACATTCATGGTTATTGAGGACTACTTTTGGTTGGAGCCACAGGGAACATTCTTCATATAATTCTGGTAGGATGGTTTGGACTTGGAAATTTTGTCCCACCACTTTCATCAGACAGGAAACATGGAACATCGGATGGATTTTGGAAGTAGCATTAAGGGTGAATTTGTAATACATAGAACCAGTATGCTTGATCATCTGGTGGGGTCCATAAAATGTACATTTCAATTTTTGATGTCCCTGGTCTTTGAGAGATGTTTTCTTCTAAGGTTGGATCTTAAGAAACACCTTACACCTTCCTGAAAAACCCTTTCTGAATGATGTTGGTCTTCCTGTTGATTCATGTGATTTTGGGACATGTGGAGGTTAGCCTTCAGATCCACTACAGTGGTTGTACAAACTTGAAACATTGTATCAATATATTGGACCTTGGATGTGCTAGGAAGATAGGTAATGACTGTCGGTGGCCTTTGGCCATACATCACTTCATATGGGGTCATTTTAGTGGTCATATGATAAGAAGTATTGTACCACCATTCTGGCAAGGGAAGCCACAAAACCCACAAGTGTTGTTTGTCTAAATCAAAACAATGCAAGTAGGTTTCCAAACATTTGTTGACAACTTCCATTTCGTCATCATACTAGGGGTGATAAGTTGTGCTCATGTTCAATTGGGTGCTCTGTAATTTAAACAACTCTTTCCAAAATGTGCTGGTGAAATTTGGGTCACGATCAGAGACAACAGAGGTTGGCATGCCATGTAGATTTAAAAACTAATCAAGGAAGCCTTGTGTTATGAGTGTCGGTATGAAAGGGTGAGGTAAGGGACAAAAATGAGCATACTTGGAGAGGCGATCAACCACCACCATGATGACATACTTTTTCCAAGCTTTAGGAAGGCCCACTATAAAATCCTTTGAGATTTCTATCCACAGAGAAGCTATAATGGGTAAGGGATATAGGACGCCTAGAGACTTGATTGTTTCACCTTTATTATGTTGTCAGGCCTCACATTCTATGACAAATTGGAGTATATCCTTCTTCATGTCGACCTAAAAAAATGAATGATGAGCATGAGCATATGTCTTTTGGAAGATAGAATGAATTGCTATAGATGAGGAGTGCAACTCATTTAAGACCCTGGGCTTGAGTGATGAAGAGGGTGAGAGAACTAGCCGATCCTTGTATCGAATAATATTATCCTTCCAAGTGTATCTAGTGGGAGGATTATGCTCCTCCTCAAGACGTTGAATTAATTTGGAGGTAGTCTGGTGTGTTAGCCACTCTTGGCACACTTCTTCAATCCAATCAGGGACCGGTAAGGATAAATAAAAGAGGAAGTTATCCTCATCATGTTGTCTTGACAATGCATATTCTACTATGTTATATTTTCCCTTTTGTAGATGATTTCGTAATCACAACCCAATGTTTTTGTCAGCCGCTTATTTTGTTTTTTGGATGATAGTCGCTTCTCCAAAAATTATTTCAAGCTATGGTGATATATTTTAATATAAAAATGATGTCCCAAGAGATATGGTCGTCAGGTGTGCACCGCATGGATAATGGCCATCATTTCTTTTTCATACATAGATCATCCCAGATTGTGACCACTCAACACCTGGCTAGTAAATTACAAGGGTCAACCATCTTGGGTGAGCACTACACCTATACCTATGTCGAAAGCATCTGATTCAACCAAAAAGGTTTTTTTGAAGTCATGAGTTGCTAGGATAGGGTAGTGCACATGGCCCTCTTTAAATCTATGAAGACATGCTCAACAACATGTGTCCAATGAAATGTATTCTTCGTAATGATGTCAATCAAGGGCTTAGAAATTTTTCCATAATGGTTGACAAATTTCATGTAATATCCGGTGAGACCAAGAAAACCCCTTAGGCAATTTAATGTCGTTGGGAATGACCATTCTTGCATAGATTGTATATTTTTGGGGTTGACAATGTGCCCCAAGTATTCCACTTCGTTGGAACCAAATGAACATTTGGTATTTTTGACAAACAATTGATTTTCCTGCAGAAAATGAAGGAATTTGTCCACATGAAGAAGATGGCTATCCTAGGTGCGGCTATACATGAGGATGCTGTCAAAGAAAACTGATAGAAACTTCCAAAGGTAAGGTTTCAATAACTTATTCATGAGACTTTGGAAGGTGGATGGAGAATTGCAAAGGAAAAAAGGCATGACCAAGAATTCATAATGTCCCTCATGAGTTATGAAAGAAGTCTTCGGAATATCTGCCTCCTTCATCCCGATTTGGTGATAATCTGAGCGAAGGTCTAATTTGGTGAATAAACAGGCACCTTGTAGTTCATCCAACAAATAATCAACGAAAATAATGGGACTTTTATCTTTGATGGCTAGTTTATTCAGGGCACGAAAATCAGGGCACATGTGCCAAGTACCTTCTTTATTTAAAACCATCACCACTGGGGAAGAATATGGGCTAGTACTAGGGTGAATTACCCCTGCCTCCAGTAATTCATGTACCATCATTTATATTTCATTTTTCTAAGAAAAGGGATATACGTTGGTACGTACATTGGGGGGTTGACTTCCTGGAAAGAGAGGGATGTTATGATCATGCTCACCCATGGAAGGAGGTAAGGTTGTAGGAATATTAAAGATATTGGGGTACTTATCCAAGATGAGTTGCACGCTAGGCAAAACTACCTGAGATGCATGTTCAGTGACCTGGATGGCATTAAATTGAGCGATCACACAATGGTGGCCTTTCTTCAATAGTTTTTCCATCATGTGAGAGATGATGATTTCAGGATATCCCGCTTGGAGACCCATGAGAGTATAGGGGTGAGATTCTTGGGTGAAGTTCATATATAATTATTGATTTTCCATTGTGATAAACCCCAAAGTGCAAATCCATTCCATTCCAAATACAATATCACAACCACCCATGGTAATAAATAACATGTGGGATTTCATATGGTAATCACCCATTTGGAGTTTTACATTCTCACAATGCCCCCCACACTTCATAGTACCACCATTATCGATGAGGGTTTGAAAATTAGAAACAGGACGGACAAAGCAATGGATCTCATCACTGAGCCTATGAAGAATAAATTATGGGTGCTACCACTATCAATCGACACCAAAATTGGCCTATGTTTAATGTATCCCTTGATCTTCAATGTCTGTGGGGCCGAAATACCTGAGAGTGCATGAAGCAAGATGACCCGGTGCACGTATTCCATCGGCGTGACAACTAGATATTCAACAGGATCACTTGGTTGAGCCGCCTCTTGGTCTAAAACCTCATATTATGGGTTGTCTTCATAGGAAGAGGAACTTGAGGCATCAATCTCCAATAAATTTTGTTCTCTAGATTTTTTCCCTGGTGCATACTTTTCATCACAACAGTAGCAAAGGACTTGCTTGCAATGTTCCTCCATTTTGAAAGGAGAGACCTTTTGTACCTTCAAATTTTGGGTGGGACTGGGTGTATCCCCTGGGAAAGGATGGGTGGTAATTTGATCCTTCATGGATGGCACCTAGAGGGTGGTCTATGCTTCCCTGGATAATTGACATGCTTGCAACCAGGTAGTAGGATGATGCATGTTAACATGAGCCTTGATAGATTCTTTGATACAACCGATAAAATATTCAAGGTAAAATTCATCAGATAATCTATTGGTATGGATAGCCAATTGTTCAAATGATGTGATGAATTTTGTGACAGATCCAGTTTGGTGCAACTTAGTGAGTCGGCCCAAAAATTGGGATTCCTTGTCAAAACAGGCTCAAACTGCTTTGGAGAACATGTTCCAATTGGGAGGTATTGGATAACATTTCTTATTCCATTGCCACCACTACCAGTTTTCTTGATCCAAGTACAAAACCCATACATGGATTTTGGTCTCATTATCTCGATTATCATGCATGGATAAATATTCTTCCATTTGAGAAACCCACCCAGTTGGGTTGGAACCATCAAATTTGTGCATGTCAACTTTAGGCACCTTATTCCAAGAAAGTGGAGAACCCCAAGGGGAGAGAGAGGACTGAGTATGTTCATAATGAAAACACTGAATTTCTTCTGGGTTTGGCACAACATTCTTACCCTGAAGAGTTGCATGTAAAGAACCAATCTGGTTCTTACGACGGACATCCACTAAATAGTTATTAATTGTCTAAGGGACGCATCGTTTCATGGATGGTCACCACATGTGACTTTAGGTTCTCTATATATTTTGTATGTTACATTGCACCAATTTGTTGACTTTTTGGTCAAGGGATGTGGTGAATTCATTTTAGAGGGAAGCCATGTTGTGGGTAATTTGTTGTCACAGGTGGGACATTCTATCCTCCAAGGTTTCTTGGGACTGAGAGCGAGTGGTAGGAATGGTGAAGGATTAGGTAGGAATGGAGGTGTCGGGATGGAAAAAATGGGCTTAAAAATGATAGGTACCCAGGTGATTAGGACAAAGAGAGGAATCTAATGGTATAGGTCTAAATAAAGGCATCCCAAAGGGGGTTAGGGCCGCAAGAAAAAAAAGGATTAAAATTGAAGGGTACAACTACAATTAGAATGAAGAGAGGAATGCAATGGGATAGGTCACAAATAATGGTGCTAATAGGCCCATACGTTTTTTTTTACTTATGTGGAGTCATACTACAAACTGAATAATACTGCAGAGGTGGAATGCCCAAATTCTTAACAGGACAAAAGATGTAGTAATTTCACAACCCTAATGTAGACGGTAAGGTTGCACTGTAATAGATATTGTCTTTTATTTATCTGTTCGGCTCCCAAGGGTTAGGGTTTGAATGTAATCTACAGTTAAGGGTTTTCCCTGTGCTATATCTCTCTTATATATGTGTGGGGTCCAACAGTAGTAATCAGGCCAATATCTCATGGCACCAACTAAGGAGGCTAGACCATACCTTTATCCATACTACCCGACTACCCAGGTACTAGAGAGTCACTTCTTGATTTTTGTTCTTGGTGACACTATAGAAGCCCAGTGGGAAATCAGTTTATCTATAGAGGGCTTCAATATTCCTAGGACTATATGTATACAGGTGTTGTCTGATGCGCTACCACTCGGAGGAGTACCAACATGGGTTACAAGGGTGGCAAATAGATGTGTGCTTAAGAACCACTTGTATTTCCTATGTATATGACTCCTCGACCACAATTTTATGTGTGTAATGACATATCTCTGTATATTAAAGACGTCGAATATGTCTCTACCCTGAAAAAAAATTATCCCACAAGTCTTGCCCTGGAAAGAGCTATGATACCACTTGCAATATTCCTAATACAATATATTATGCGGAACATAAAATATCTAGCAAGAAATGACAAAATAATAATGATGTATCCAGAAAAATATCAGAAGAACACAAGAATAATCACCAGGAAGAGAAAAATTATTATGATATCAATGTTAATCCATATGGATCTCGGTGGTCATCCACCTTTTCCGCTGAATCACCATTTTGATCCTGTGGTTTTGATAAATCATGATATTCACCATTATGATGGGGAATAGAATGTAATTTCATCTTCATTTGTTAATTGCAAACATCATGATTTCCTAGTGGTCTTATGTACATGCCTACAACATAGCGTTAATGCATCAGATCCCATTAGATCTCTACCCGCCCAAGAAGTCCTAGTGTTTTACATGCCTATGGAATTTTATAAACTTAGTCCAATTTATCCCACATGCATCATGGGAATTGTTTTCCTCTCACTCTCTCATATATAATTAAGGTGAAGGAGGCCCTTTAAGCATGTGATGGAGTTGGATGTAAATATTGTTGCGAATGGAACGTAACCAACATTTCTTTCTTTTGAGAGATAGGCTACGCTATTCTTCCAGTTTGTGTTCTATAATGTTTTTCTCTCTTGTTCATTAATAGAGGTTGGTTTTCACTGTATTTATGTGTTCTCCCCATTATCTATGTGTATTTCCTTGTTATATATCAGTTATATTTTTGTGTTCATGTCGTTCTCAAAATAATCAGGATCAATGGTATTAGAGCAGGCTTCTCCTTGTCATTTCTTATAGCAGGTCCCTAACAAGGGAAGTGTATAGAGAGTTGGGCCTCACGTTAGTTTCTCTTGAGGAAAACTTGTCTTGCCATCCCAAGCCACCTCCCATGGCAGAAGAAAAGAGATATGACAAAGCCGAAGATCCTTTCAAGATGTTACTCAAGGAAGCCCTCGTGCAACAGAGGAATGAGATCATGGACAACTTTGCTTAGATCCTTTGAAGACTATCGATGATGAAAACATAGACATATTACACAAGAATCCATTTCGAAAGTGCGACACCCTTCAACATACAAGTCAATTTTGATATCCCCTTATTTGAAGGCCATATAGATGAAGATTCTATAGAAAAATGGTTGAATCTGCTAGAAGGTTATTACTCTGTCCAAAAACAAATTGACAGTGAAAATATCACCTTCGTGCTCCTTAAATTCCTTCCCCATATCAGAGCTTCGTGGGAAGGTTACTGGGATAGGTACACTACAGATGAATCTACACTATTTTGGAGAGATCCCACTTGGGTGGCCTTTGTAGATTCGCTAAAGGAGGATTTCTTCTGTGTCAGAAACTATGATGACCAATACATGAGATGGACAACTTTGCATCAAAAAATAAACTAGTTTGTGTTGGAGTACACTGACATCTTTCATACCTTGCACTCAAATTTGGGTATCAAATACTTTGAGTGGCACTTGTTTTGGAAGTACCACAATGGTGTACACAGGTACATCCAAACATAGATGGATTTCTTATACATCTCCTCACTGGGAGCTGTTTATCGATATGCAGTCAAAATTGAGAAGAAATTAAAGCCCCAAAGTAAGTGGGAGAAGAATGGAAAAGGAAACTCTAACTCACATAATGAAGGACAGAGAAAGGAATTACAAACTCAAGAGAGCCAGTCCCAGATGCAGGAAAATAAGGGTAACGAGAAGTCTAAGAAAGACACCAAAAAGTGGTGTGAGTTCCACAATATCCCTTGGAACAACACTGATGAATGTCTATTAATACATTCATTGGTGGCTGACCTCAAAGACAAATAGTTGAACCCCGACTTGGATGTTGATTCAGAAAATAATAAAATGAGACAGATCATTGATCTAGAACCCACTGCTACTGTCGTAACTACAACAATCCAACTAGAAGAGGATCTTGAGGAGGGGGGGCGCCTCTTCCATTCACAAATGTGGGTGAAGGGGAACCCACTGCATTTTATTGTGGATATCAGAAGCCAAAAGATCATCATCTCAGTAGAGGTTGTCAAGCAATTGGATTTTCCAACAACACAACACCCGCAACGATACAACATCGGCTGGCTTTTCCAGGGTCAATATCTTTGTGCTAGCCAACAATGTTAGATTTCCTACGACATTGAGCCCTTCAAGGATGAGGTATTGTGTGATTTTTCCCCACTGGAAGTCTATGATGTTCTATTAGTCCAACCATACATGTGGATGCATCATTGTTTTTATTAGTCTCAAGCCCATTGTGTCATTGTTACTCTAGGGATTAGCTATACAGAATACCAGAGGTAGTTTTGACTATTTTCCCACCAAAATAATTCCACAAAGTAATGTCTCATACTGCAAAGTTTATCCTCTTTACAATCTGATCAGAAGGTGAACATATGGACACTACAACCACTATAGCCTCAACCCAATACCTTTCTATCTAGTAGAATTAAATCAACAAGATTATATAAGAGTACCAAGATGTTCTTGCTGCACCAACAAGGGTGCCTCCACACTTCCAAATAAAGAAAGTTTATAACAGAACCCTTCATACTCTTCATGTTGCATATTCACCGATAAAGTCCTCCCACACTTAGGTAGATCATGAAACTAGATTAGTTGAATGGATTCAACTCGTCCAACAATAGGCTCATCATAGCCTTCAACAAGCTAAGCATGACAACTTCTTCAACAAGGCAAGCAATGCACCAAGCTTCAGATTTAGCGGAAGTCTCCCCGTCTCCCAAGGTAACTTGATGCAATGGGGACCATTTCTTCCTAAGTGGGGAGGAATTATCTAGATGGATCTCGATGGCCATCAACCTTTTCCGCTGAATCACCATTTTGAGCCTTTGATTTTGATAAACCATGTATCTCACCCTTTTGATGGGGAATGGAATGTCATGTCATCTTCATTTGTTAATTATAGACATCATGATTTCCTAGTGGTCTTATGTACATGCCTACAACATAGCATTAATGCACCGAATCCCATTAAAACTATGCAATTAAGTGCACTCATGCTAGATTAGTACTAAAAAACATTTCTCTCTTGTTCATTAATAGAATTTTTTTTCACTATATTTATGTGTTCTCCACACTATCTCTGTGTATTTCCTTGTTATATATTAGTTATTTTTTTTTCTTCATGTCATTCTCAAAATAATCTAGATCAAATGTTCACTTTCCTCTTCAAGAGGGCAACCTCCAGCAGAGCAGATCTCTATTACAATAATCTTCACAACCAAATACACAATGCCTCTTACTCTTATTTATACTAATTCTACCTTCTAAGGAAAATTTTAGAGGAAGATATTTCTAGAAGCGGAAGCTTCTATTAAGTCTTCTTACATTGACTTATTATTCTTTATTTATTAGGCCTTATTAACTAATGTCAACCTTTATTAAATAGAAAACATATCGTACTAACTAATGACCCATGGAGAGGGGTTAGGATCGAATCCTAACAGAAAACACCAATACACTATTTGATGATGTTGTCTGGAGAATGCCCAAGGTTAAGAGGACCTGGCTGGGTAATCCTAGGAGGAAAACAATTGTCGCAAGTAGAGACTCCACTGGAAAATATTTATTTCAGTGGAATTAAATGATAGAAACTAGTGTGAAGTAAGAGGCTGGGTAAATCTTGTGCGACATAATATTTTAAATTAGAATTGTTGTTGTAATGTCCCTTTCCAAATAGGATCTCCAGAAGAGGAGGCTTAATGGTCTAAACCACCCCGTTAGACTATAGCCAGGGCCAAAGAGGGGTAAACAGGGTTACTAGAGGTCACTGCAGTCACATGTGTTATATTCGGAAAGTGACATTGAGCTAACAAGAGTTAACATCGCTTTACTAGAGGTCACCCCAGTCACAGATGTTATATTCGAAAAGTGATATTGAGCTAACAAGAGTTAACAACGCTTTTAAGTCATTATGAGCTAAAAATAGAAGTCAACAGTGAATTAGGGTTTCAGCAGTGATTTAGGGTTTTAGCATGATTTAGGGTTTTGGAAAACTATAAAGGAAGGGTCAGTGACCTAATTCA
>SNQJ01S0004975.1:51260-65482 GCA_010110895.2 Picea sitchensis
TACTTTCAATCGAAGCTTGGGGAAATAAATATTTAAAGGAATTTCCCTAAGGTCTTGATCTCGTCTTCGATTCTAAAGTACGATTCTAACCATGTTAATAAATGTCTTGACGTCGAACATGGTAGAAACCATTTGATTACATGCCATTGATGTATATCGTTAACAAGTGCGAGGGAAATCACCATTAATGTCAATGACCGCCAACGTACTCTATTACATTCCTTTGAATGTAAATTAATGAGTTGAAGTCGAACATCTGACATAATCTTTTGATCATAGGTCAATGATGTAAACTCTCTGTCAAAAGGGAGGATACTTGTCATTAAAGCATGCAAGTTCCAAGTTACTAAATAGCTTTTAAATCATCTTTCTAGATAATTATTTGGCATCAATAGGAAGTGATTTGTCCCAGGAGGGATTTTGTGTATCTCCCATCAACGACACAGAACAAGTACAAGATTTATAGTAAAATAATAAAGTAATTTCAGGACCAACCTAGGGATGGCCAACGAGATATGATGTATAAAAGACTGTAAATTTTGGTCGAAGTAATAGAAGGCTACTTGGTTGAACTTCTCTCAAACATTGACATGACAAAGGTCTTGGTGGTACTAACTAAAAATAGAATATCATATGGAAAAATCTTTCAAAAAGGGCATGATCAACAAGAGACAAGTGGATTTCCCAACTTTGATGCAAAAGGTAAAAGATGTCATGTTCGAGAGCGATTGTTTCCATTAATACATATTCAATAAAAATTCCCTTCCCAATTTATCCCCACCATGATTGGTGAGTACCTCTTTATTTTTTAATGAGCTTGAGGAGGATAAAAAATGCTCATTGTATAAGCTTGACCATCGGACAAGTCTCTCAGTGTATGTTTAACAAACCCTAGGAAGGAGTGGTTCAGTCCCATATGGGTCTTCCAATGTATTTTTTATGAGTCCAGAGGAAGTAAACTCTGTGGTTTTTCATATTAGAGAGTTTGAAAAACACTTAAAGAAAACTCCAAAAAGGTCCTTTTTCATAAATTTATTCTCCCAAGCCCAAAAAAGTATAAAAAAATTCAATGGAGAACTCTTATAGCGAACAATGATGTATTCCTAGAGCATACCTTTTTCGTAATTAATCTACTCAGCCCGAAAAAGGGGTAAACATATTCGGAATAGACTCTCCTTTGAAAACAAGCATGGCGCTTTAAATCATTTTACAAGTGTGAAGGAAGCAAGTTCACTCGAAAATATTTTCGTTTAGGGAGTCTGAAAAGAGCTTAAATGAGACTCCAAAGAGTTCCCAACGTAATGTCCAAATGTTTCAAACGGGAACCATGGATAGTTGGTACTTTTCCCCTAGCTTGAGAAGCTAGAGGCTTAAATCCAACATGATAACCAGAGGTTGGAGACATGCCCCCCCAAGCTTCGTTTCATCTTCCAACTCTTATGTTATTTCAAATTTCTGTACCAAATTAAACTGTTGGCTACTAATAGGAAAACATTCACCAAAGGAGGAAATATGATCAATTGTCATATTTATATGAAAGGAAGGTTCATCTAGGAGTTCTTATTAAAGATTTGACTCAACAGGTGAGGAAACTGTTTCATGTTTTAATGAGATTGACATAGGAAAAGAACAATGCTCATGATCATTTGTTTCATTTTTTAATGACCTCGACACCGAAATGGGAAATATGCTCATGATCATCTATTTCATTTTTTAACGAGCTCGACACAGAAACGAGAACTATGATCATGACTATAATATTGATTATGGATTCCAAGAGGAGAGTTATCTAGAAGGAATACATGTCAAGGGACAAACATCGATCATGGATTCCAAGAGATCTCATATAGATGGAATGAAAACACTCTGTAAGGGATACATGTCAAGGGTGGAGATAGGGGTTGGGATACCCGGCTCTAAAATCCCTATCGAATAGATCACCATGTCAACTACTATATCTAAGTCAGAAGAAGGGATATATTTCATCTCATTCGGATTTGAATGCATGGGACGAGTTGCCACATAATTGACTTGCGACGGAGAAGATGACATTAGCATGTAAGGACCATTGMGAGAAGTTAGATTGTTGGCCATCATATGAGGGACAAGTTATGAAAGMTGGTATATGGTTACTATGTTTCCATTATGAGGGAAACACGTCACTCTAAAGAGTGTGCACACAAGATATTTCATGGCATAAACATAGTCTCTCCTAAGGAGAAAATCAAATTCCAAGGGCTTGTTGACTACCATCACATCAATGTAGACCATTTTCCCCCCAAAAGTAAAATGAAACCGAGCAAGGATCGCTAAAGGTTGACTAACCCTTCTGTTAAAATCCAACATATTCTGAGTCATCGACGCAAGTTGAGGTGAACCAAGATCTTTCCAAGCATTTGAGGATAGGACGCTAACATAAGATCCTTCTTCTATTATAGTGTTAGGAATATTCCTACCAAAAACCTGAACATCGATTTGAAAAGGTGTGTAAGAAGGAAGACGAGGTTATATTAGAGAATTTAAATCAATGGTAATCACATTTCTTGGAGGGGGTTTCATTGGAAATGGTGGAATGCCCCCTCATCTAAAGGAATATGCAACAAGAAGAAATACTTGAGCAATATCTACACTCTTCGAAGGAGTGGGATTGATTGAGTGGGGGACCAGATCGACCAATTGGGTTTCACTCTTCAATGGAAGAGTGGGATCGATTGATGACGGAATCAATTCGACCACTTTATCAACTGGGTCAACTGAGGATGAAACCAAATTGACTACTTAATCAACTAGACTATCGAGGATGGAACCATATTGACCAATTCATCAAGTAATGGCAGGTTGGGAGAAATTTTACGGTAAGCTGTTGGAAGTTGTTGTTGGTCATCATAATTATTTTTCAACAGATATGAAGCTTCATCCATGCGAGGAAAAAGGTAGGTGCGGTGCATCTCCTTACACAACACGCAAGGAAATTTGAATTTACCCTTCTTACATCCAACCTGATTATTGGTCGATGTTTTGTCACCAGCATGACCTGTAGTGATTGATGACGTGGATTGAGAAGAAACCTAAGACGACACTTCTATGACCTTGGCAATACCATGGAAATCTATGAGAAGGTGATTACCCTTGCAAATCCTACAAGGGAATTTGGGTTTGTGAGTCTTGTTTTAAGACTTTACGTCACCATCAAAACTCCCAACATGATGCCCAAAAGATGGTTGTTCGCTTCCAACATGTCCTTAAGTTGTTGGAAGCTTTACCTCTTCCTTATTTTTCTTCTTCTTAATATTTTGTTTCATCTTATTCTTATCCACCTAGTTACTAGTTGCATATATTTCATTAGGCTAATAGGAAGAAAGGGAAGAAGACCCTATGGGTGAAGAAGGAAAAGTACCAACATGAGGTTAAAATTATTGAGTACATTCTTGAGAGGGAGGGTGTCCCTTAGAAACAATAGGTGAATTTGAAACAGTAGGGACATTTGGAAAAACAAGAGTGGAAAAAAACCATATGGGTAACCCTATGGGGAGTCTCGTTAAACTTAAAGTAGCAATGTAAGGAGGATCAATGTTTCCAATAGAAGGAAAATATAAAGGTTCCCTGGGAAAAGGGGTTCCTAATTCATTAGGAGTTCTAGGAACTGACGCCATAGATAGAAGCTCAACCTAGAGTCCACTAAAAACAAATAAAACACACTATCAAAGTATAAAGGAAACAAGAAGTCATGTGAATAAGTGGGGTCAATAGGAGGAATCTCACAAGAGTGTCAAGTCATCACAACTCGTGATATATTATAGGGTCCATCAGTAATACTCGGCCCAATATTTCAGAGCACCAACCAAGGAAGATAAAACATACCCTTTGTCATATTACCTGACTACCTAGAAATATGTGTGTAGTAATCTCCCCGAATGTTGTTCTTGGTGTATTGCGACAACAAGACAGTCGAATGGATGCTCAGTTTCAGGTCCTATAAGGGTCTCCTGATATAGTCAAGGTACGTGGGAGCTCAAATCCGTAGTAGTGCTATCTAATGCGCAACCATTCGAAAGGGGCCTCCCCATACTCGAAGGTATGTGAGAGAAGCACACAGTCCCTAGATTGAAGCACTGACAAATAACGACAACTCCTACATTTAAAGATGTTGGAACACGTCTCTACCTACCCACACAAAGTTAATACATTTTTTAATTAAGTTCCATTTTAAGGTTGGTGTTCACTTAAAAGAGATTGTGGATGCAACTCAACGACAATGTATGATAATTGACTCCAATAAGACTTCAAATAAAATATGAATGCAATGCAATCTTTTCTTTCAATCAAAGCTATCTATAGAATGGAGCAAGATATTTAAAACAAAGAAACAATTACAAATGTCAAAGCAAGAAATGAAAATTACTCTTTGAGTGCAAAAGGTGATTAATATATGATTCAAAGAAATTGTAGATTATAGGATTCATGCCCCCACAGCTATGAGGGGGAAAATGTTTTGAATAATGAAATCTCAAAAAATCCAAAAACCATGCAATTTCACTCTAAAATGAAATCTTAGAAATAGACCACCCAAAAAAATTCAAAGAAAATCTTTCAATGAAGAAATATTACTTTGTTACTATCAAAATCCCTTAAGAAAACCATATACAATCTTAAATTCAAAAGCACTCCAAGATACAACTGAGAGATTATACTCTTTTCAATTCGAAATAAATAAGAAAGAATGCGAAATTTTTTTAATGGTGATAAGAAACTCCATATCATTAAGAAGATTGCAAATCAATGAATTAACCAGTCAAAAAACATTCCAAGCATTGGATCTAAGACTTGGAAAAGAAAGAAAAATCAAAAGATAATTTTTTCCAAGGTTTTCACAGATTGATTTGAAAAATAGTGCGACAATTCAAGTTTTTTCATGCAGAAGGAATATCACAGTGTGACAATGTCAATCTCTACCTCAAACAACGATGCGACAAGTGATTAAAAATCAGAAAAAAATAAATAAAATAAATAAAATAAATAAATAAATAAAATTGCTCAGACTCTTTAGTTGAATTTTAGATTCACTGATAAAAAAAGGCTAGGTGATGACTCAGAAAGACTCAAACAGGACACAGGAAGCAACCTAGGAGAACAAATCTAGGATATCGTCTCCCCAACGGAGTTGCCATTTTTGTTGTGGATAAATTCGTAAATGCGGACATAAACAAATCTACCTAGTTTGGGAACCCGAAACTAGAACAAAACAAGACAATATAAATTCATTTCCTTAGATTTTAGAATCGAAATGCAAGTAGATAAGTGGTTTGTACCTTTTCTCCGAAGTTTTCCTTCATTAGCATAAGCTCCAAGTTTGATTCCAATTTATTTTCTACAGACCTATATTAGAATAAAATAGAACAAGTGAAAGAAACAATACTACAAGTATTTCGATAAATCTATGTAGATGGCCAAGGAAAAATACAATAAAGATGATATACAATCTTTATAGGAAAGAGAAAATATAATTGTATTAATAAATAAGGAAACTACTTACAACTAATGCCTTGGCGTTGAAAACATCTTTCCATTGATTCGATGCTTCAATACCCATGTAGCCTCCATGAATGCCATCACCATCTCTTGATCATTTTGACACCACTAAATCTCTTAGGGACAAAAAGAGACTCAAAATCTCTTAATCAAAAATCAAAAGCTATTCTCAATTCACCATCATCTCATTACTTATTCCATATTACCCTTTCCCTTTAGAATATGCCGCCGTTTATAGATTGGAGAGGAAGCCATGAGGAGGTTAGAATCTCACTAAATCATAAGAGATGGGTGAGATAAAAACGAATAGGAAAAAAACTCATCATCAAAGTTTCTCTTCTAGAATCTTCGATAATTTCTTGTTTTCTCCAACGTACAAATTTTGTCACACCCTTAAAACTCAGAAATATAAGACATTATTGCACCTTCCAGTGATGCAAATGCGACAAGTGAAGTTGTCGCACCTTGGTAGAAAGAAACAAGTGATAATATTGCAATTTAGGGAATTTTTTAGAGTTGATCCTTCCCAGGAAGATTTTCTCTCAATTTTCTTCCCATGTTATATGCTTTAGATTTCAAAGAATAGGCAGTATCGCTTGATGCGAAAAAATCTTGTATAACATAAAGACCATAAAAAGTTTGCAAAAAGACGTCCAAATTTATAAAGCTAATAATGATAGGATTATGAAATCCAAGGAGGAGCAAGATGGATTCAACATCAAGTTGCTCGAAAGCTTGGACATAATTGGTAAAAAATATGGATAAGGGGACCGATTCAATAAAATCAGAAATACATAGGTCTCATGATGAGGGAAGAAACAAATAAGTGCTGAAATACATCTCCATCACTCTCCAAGACATTCATCTAGGAGAGAACGCATTAGATCAAGTACATCTCTTGTCAGAAAGGATAAAAGGAGGACCGGGGTGGACGAGCTATAGGGAGAAATGAATAATATCAAGCCTCTTACCTTTCACAATGACTACAAGAAGGATGAGGATGCAGATACCTGGATTCTTGGTATGAGGAAGTACTTACAACTTCATAATTAATCTATGTAGGAAGAAGGGAGCATTTCCATTTATCATATCAAAAGGAAAGCATCAATGTGGTGGGATCAATATATGCAAGTGAGACAGATTTATGAAAATAAGGTTACTTGGAGGGAATTCAAGTGATATTTTGAAAATAAATAGTTAACCAAGCATTACTATGAAAGGAAAATGAAGGATTTCTTTGAACTCAAGCTTGGGATCATGACCATAGACAAGTTCAAAAGGATATTTTTAGATCTCTTGAAATATGTGCCTTTTATAAAGGATGAATGAATGAATATTCAAAGGTACTTGAGTGGGATTCCATCATTTATTAGTGATAAGATACAATATGATGATCTCAAGACATTGGAGGTAACTATAAGGAGAGATAAATTTATCTATGAACAACAAAGAGGAAGACCTACTTTACAAAAGTCTTGGGAGGAAAATATGAAAAGAAAGGTGGAACAGAGGAATAAGGGGACTAAGCCACCATTTTTCAAACATACTACAAAAGGACATCCAACATCCAAGGAGCCGAAAATGATAGAGGAAATGGAAACTAGGCCAAGAAAGTATCCAATTAAGTGTTTGGGTTGTGAAGGAAACCATATGTTTAATGATTTCCCTCAAAGAGGTGAAAAAGAGAGGAAAACACATAGTGTACAACAAGTTGTGATAGTTGATAACATGGGTAGAAGTGTACCTAGAATTTATGAATCCTTGGACAATAAGCAAGTTGAGTTTCAGTCGCACATGATTGAGGTGGAAGGTAAGATTAATAATCAACCCATTGCTATTTTAATTTACTGAGGATCTAGTCATAGTTATATAGATCCTAATATGGTGGAAAGATTCAAATTGTCAAGAAACGAGCTTGGAAAACCTTGGTTGTTGCAAGTACCTACATGGGAAAAAAGAAAAATTAATGATATGTTCAAGGCATGTCCAATGGAAATGAATTGATTGTGCACACAAGATTATTTTAATGTAATACCTTTGGGATCATATGATTGTCTCATTTGTATGGATAGGCTGGACCAACATAATTTGTGTGTGTGTGTGTGTGTGTGTAATTCCTTTTTTCTGTATGCTGCAACATATGTGGGCATGACAGTTATAAGTGTTTCTATTAGCTAAATGTATGGTTAATCTATATAATATTGTTGCAAATGAGAAGTATGACAGTTATTGAGTACTTTTATTAAGTTAAAATTTGTGGTATGGTTAGAAGATACCAAGGAAAGGTATGAATCGTCGAGCACGCAGTGAAGCAATATGCGTGCATAAAGGTGATAGAATCTGCGTGCAACATCAGATTTATTACGTGTGCAATAGTATTATGTGTGTAGAGTGCTTGTGCACACATTAGTATATATATGTTCTAAAGGGATAATCACGGAGTATATTCATGACATTTATTTCGTTGCTACAATTGTATTAAAAGAAGTATACTCATAGAGAGAGACCCAACTTGGGTCTGGGCGTAGTACCTTAAGGTTGTGCACAAATATTCTGGTCTAATTGTAACAGGGAGTGCTATAAGTAGTATCCACACATTAGGATATTTGAAGTAGCATGGTCAAGTAGTGAGCTTGGGATGTTACAAAGAATATCATAGTGACAGAAGTTGAGGTTGTCATGAAGTGGCCCAACCTTGGAGGCTGGTGGCGTGACATGGTGCCTTAAAGAAGAAGTAGTCAAGGTGTGGAGATGGTAGGACCTTGGATATGGGTTCGACCAATTGCATGAGAAGTCTGAGACTTATATGGATTTATGAAGTGGAAAGACAGACTCAAGCATGTATCACAAAAAAGGTATTGTAGGTTTGGAGTTGTGGATGGTTATTGAGGGGAGTTCATGTGGAGGATGAGCTACTTGGGAAAGTAAAGGCCCAGGAAAACACAATTGAACCATGGGTGCATACAAGGATGTAATTGGAAAGGTACAGTTAGTTTTAAGATATTGCATTTTGTAAGTGTTGTAGATAGTTCTTTGAAGGGAAGTCAAATGACTTGGTGTTTAAAGTGTAATATGTTTTTGTGGTGAAGAATAATAGAAATGAGGGTAACTCAATTATTGTAGATTGAAATAAGTCTTATAGTAGTTTGGGATGACTCGATTGGGTGAATTTGCAGAGAGCTTGGGGTGACCTCCTTCGAAATGTCATGCGGTGGAATTAGGAAGATTTGGATGTAGTTGTGGAGGTGGATTGAGGAAATTGCATGAATCTTTGATTAGAAACATTAGACAGGTTGTTGCAGTGAAGTAGGTAGTGAATTATGTACATGCCAAGTTGAAAGGATGGATGAGACACCTTGGTTCTTGGTTCCTTATCTAGATTTCTTGGGTCATGTGATGAATTGACATTCACAATGATAGTGCCATAGTTTGGATGCTTTTAGGAGGTGGAGGGAAGTTCAATTCTAGGAAATAGACGAATTTAGCAGAGACGTCGACCAAGAATTGTTGGCAGTCAACCTGAATGGGAAAAACGAAAACCAAGTGAATTGGGTAGTGTTTTCTTTCCTTTGGTATGGGACATTGGATGAGGCAGAGTGCACCTTGTCGTCTTGTCGATGATTATGTGATGCCTTAGAGATATGGTGGGGTCATTGGTTAGGGTTGTCAGAAATATTGGTGAGAACATGTCGAAGGCATGGAATTAATTTGAGGTGACTCATTGTTCTTGTATCCCTTTGGACAGTTTGTTGGGACATTTGAGGAGTGTGAGTGCATTGTCCACATTCATCGTAGATGTTGATATGTGGATATGTGACTTGACAAAAGGAGGTGAGTTGAGGACTTGAATTGGTTTGGAGGATTGTATGGATAGGCCAATTGCAACATTAAGAGATTACTTGGACATGGGTGTTACACTTTCTTTGGGAAACAAGGTTGAGTTTGAATCCTAACCATTCCAAGGAATGGAGAGGTAGATGCAACAACATGGACAAGTGATGAATTAGTGGGGTAAAGGAAGTCTAAACATATATTTCTTGGTGCATATATTGGTTTATTGGGCCATGAGGTGAACAATGGAGTCAAGTTTCCGCGGATGAATTTGTTTTGGGGTGACTTCATAGTGAAACATGGTGAGGGGCGACCTTGCCTTGGTATAAGGTCGTCGTTCGAATGGATTAAATTGCGGAAGGAAGTCAAAGTATAGATGCATCAATAGGTTTGAAATGCAACAATTAGATATTGGGGAGGATATCCTTGATGAAGATCGAATGAAGGCATCAATAGTGAGGCAAGGGTGGGCACTTACCTTAGTCTTTGGAGTTGGATGGACTGAAAGAGATGCAAACCAAAAAGACTAATTTTCGGCATGGAGATGGACATTTCAAGAATTGGACGCGATGATTGGACTATCTACCCAACCATTACAGGACTTGAAGCTAACATTTTGTGGAGACATGAAATAGTTGGTTAAAGTATCTATGTAGAGAAAAGTTCATAGAAGTTAAACAATTAGAATTTTTTGAAGTTTTGGTTGAGGATGCAGTAGAAGTTAAGGAAACAACAAAAAATGGAGAATGATCGTCATAGTGAGATAGTGGTAGCTTGGACATTGTGGACATAGTTTGGGAAGAGACATATTTCCATTGTAGCGGACAATTTGGTTGCAAATAAATTTGGGTAGAGGGAAATGTGAATGGTTTCACATGTTGCAAATGATTGAAGTGCGAGTTGGAAAATTTGGGATTTCACTTCAGAGGGAAACTTGAGGTTTCCAACAGACTTAGTTGTGATGGGGGAATGAGTTTGGGAACAAACTTGGAGATTGTATATTTTGTGAATGTTGTTGGGGATGCAAACAAACTAAGGTGGGAGAGGATGTAAGGTCTTCAGTTAGAAGGGTGAAAATACCCTCAACCAAGTCCTCAAGGAGATGGAACTTGGGGTTTTTCTAGCACCCAAGTGTTCCACTAGTTTCTAAAGAGGGCACCCTGGGCATGCGAACATGTCAAGGGGATTTCCAAATTACGAAGAGATAAAGAGATTGGGGTCCACTGACATGAAGAGTGCACCAAGGTTGGGCTCGTCCGTCCCATGGGGCATGATGATTGCTGAGTGAATGGGTTCCTTTGGGTTATTGGGTTCGCAAAATGACACAATGATTTATTTGGGCGTGATGGTTCATGAAGGGGAACGACACACCCAAACGATGCAAGGATTTTGAATGGTGATTATTGGAGTCCATATAAGAGAATAAGGGTGTGCAACCAAGAAAGGAATATTTGACAAACAAGGAGAGAAATATCATCTTTGCAATACTGAGGCTGAATTAGACAAAGAGGTGCAAGCTCCTTCAAGGATCCAATTCACTCCACATGGGAGGAATTGTGTTTCCTTGAGGTGATTTTGTGGACAAATTTTGGGAGACATTCTTTTTGGATGAGTTTGGGGGAATTCATGTCACAAGTATAAGGAGGCATGCTAGGAGACAGAACATAGGTTTTTGTGAAGTATTGCAGTAGAGAAGAGACAATGAGTATGTAGTGGATGAACATTTGGGGTTCTCCACATAAGTTATGAAATATGTTACAACGAATGAGTCTTTGTGTGACAATTTTTTGTATGAGTGTCCTAGTGATATGAGGTGATTCACATGACTTCACCAAGTTGTAAACCAATATGGTAGTTCCCATATTGTAACAATTTTGTAATAATAAGACTTAGTCATGTGTTATCCATGGTTTAAGCCACCCACACTATATCTATGTTTCTATTTTTTATTTCACAAGCGTTATATTCGTTTCATGGATGCATGCTTATATATGACTAAGTGTGAAGATGTTAACAATTTTATAAGCAGGAAAGAGTTACACTAGAGTAGTAGAGTGACTCACCGGTAGCCTAGAATAGAGTATGGGTATGCGCTAGGTGAAAAGGTGTATTCAGGATGAAGTATCCTTGGTGTTTCCAAGTATCCAAGTGAGAAACTTACGATGTTGCACACCCTCTAGTGGTGCATGATAACATGATTCGTCTAGGCACACCATGGGAACATGACATTTTTTATTATAGAGTTCATTTCAAGTTGGATAGAGTACACGTTTCCTTCACATTTGGATGTTTTTAGATTATTCAATAATGGAAAACAAACTTCCTTGAACTTGTATATGGTCCCAATATGGGTTAGATTATTTAATTTCCTTTTTGAGTATTAATAGTATGGTATTTTAGAAGCTATTAGCTCCTCTTTGGATGGCATAATTTCCCCTTTGAATATTGAGATTATAAAACCTGAACAACTATTGGCAATGAATATTGATATTATAATACCTTAACGACCTTTACAATTCTTTGAGTACACTTAGAGTCTTTCTAAATAAAGTTGAATATAATTTTACTATCTATGTAGGATATTTATTTATGTAGATTTAAGAAATTATCTTCTTGAGTACACTGTGTTCGAAAGTGACCATTTAAGAGTGGATTTCATTGCATACTTTTCTTTGACCACCATCAAGTGTCTACTTCTTTTTTAAAAGTATAATATTCTCCTCCTTTACAATGGAAAATTCAAAACTCTCTTAATGGAAAAACTTCAAGATAGAAAACTATTAAACTATTAGGTAAAACCAAATTACGGGGCATTCATTTAGTAAACCTATGACATAACATGTTCATTTGTGGGATATTAAATAATACCCATGATTATTCTTAGATACCTCTGAATTTTTTATTGTTAATACCCTTGCAAAAGCATCTTTCAAATAAAATAATCCTCCATTTCACCAAATATTGGAAGTGCAATTTTTTTTCGAGACATTATTTTTACATGCTATTATTTTTATCAACATCTACTTTAGAAATATTTAGCATATGTATAGGATGTCTACGCTAAAATTATTTTTTATCATATTCCACATGATCTTAGATTCAAAATCATCAAACATGTTTCTTAGGAATCAAAAGACCATTTCATCTTTAGATCTATCTATGCAATTTTTGGTCATTTTCATGGTTTTTTGAAGGACTATCATAGTTCATTGATGATTTCTATAAGCTACAAGGGTTAGAGGTGTATCACCCTCCTCCTTTTTTATATGCTTCACTTCGAACAAAAAATCATAAATATAGATCTTGTCACATTTTGAAGTCAAGGCTCATCACTTCTCATTTCACCCCTCTTGATGATTCCAATGGGAAAAGACACAAATACTTCAATACTAGCCTTTTCAAGTTGGGTAGTATTCTAACAACAACTCTTACTTCTAACCTCTTTATGATTTTAATTAGAAAATGAATTATCGTTGATCGAATGCATGTATATATTTTAGGAGGATGCTTAGATAAGACACTTTCTATGCAATATCATGACTACCTCCCAAGTATAGAATTTCTTAAGACAAGAAACAATTTTAAAGTATGTGAAAATGGCTTCATTATAGAAACAATGATGTCTCCAATGAACATGCAAATAACAACTTAAAATGGAGTCATCAAATATTTAGGTTTAGGGTTGGATAAATTTCCTTTGATTTAGTCTTAGTGTCAATGGATTCCATTCATTTTCACATCCTAAAATTTAATTTTAATGACTCGACAACCACTTCCCTCCCATTCTTGAAATTTTAACTAATTAAAACCCCAAATGTATACCTCTAGTTTAATTTTAAAAATATCCCCACCCCCCTAATAATATCTAATATAACATTGATTTACCATTGAATCCTACTTATCCAAACAAGATCAATAGCAGCTAAGCTTCTAGTTCATTTGTAAAAGGACTATACCAAAAAAAAAATCAAAAGTATAATAATAGTTAATTATTTTAGGTGAAAGTAAGTGCTTATCAATCAAAGATAGATATTGGCATAGTGTATGCATAGTGAAATGGGAACGAGTCAACAAAACCTATGGAGAGACAACTGAGCACATTTGGTTAAGTAGAAAACATCAATTACCAAGTGAAAATAGAACTTAAATAAATTTCAATACCAATTTTTTTTTTATATATAACTAAAAATAAATATATAATTATAAAAAATTACATAAATAAAAAAAAAATTATTTAAATAATTTATAATTATAAAATTATAAATAACCAAAAACAAATTTGTATAACTGTAAAAAAATATTATAGTTAAAAATACAAATTTATTTAAATAATTTATAATAAAATTATAAAAGTAACTTAAATCTTTTCTTTCTTCTAAAGATTCATAATCACCATATCATGTGTATGCTCTCATTTGAGCTTTTCCAACAACCAAATTCATTAGGTAGAATACTTTCGAAAGAGCAGTACAATGCTATGCCTAAGCAACACTACACTGCAATGCCTATTTACATAACTATGGAGTGATTTAGATAATCACATGGGACGTTAATAGTTGAGTTGTCGACGAAAAAAGGAGCAAGCGACTCTGAAATAGTTTGTCATCATATTAATTTTGTACAGTTTGTCATCATATTTATTTTGTATAACTGTACACACGCTACAACTATTAATAATTTTGTTCAATAATCATCCGTGAATAAGAATTTCTCTGGGATAGTGCAAGATACCAGATATATAAAATATGCAGAACAGAAACGAAATGCTAGAAATAACAGAATAACAGTAAAATATCCAGCATAATCTTCGCAATACACAGAAATGATATACGAAATAGCAACAGAAATAGCACTTGAACAGA
>SNQJ01S0004975.1:82108-119392 GCA_010110895.2 Picea sitchensis
GTCATACCATTATCCATCAAACAAATTTGGGTCCATTACCCAAACCTAGGTTCTCCAACTTCGCATGGTCATAACTCTCTAACCGTGAGGATTTATGTGAAGTTATACATACCACTGGAAAAGGAATGACAAGAACTATCCATCTAGGATAATTTTGCTGACAAATTCACTATCCTTCATCTCATTATTCCACAATTAAGCATGGGTTCTCTTACTCCGCAAAGTGTCTTCCTATGAGGGATTTCACCATAAGGCGACCACTTTGGAGTTCATCCATTTACTTCTTATCAACCATGAAAAAAAATAATGAGTCATATTTACATCAAACAATCTTGGGTCCATTACCCAAAACGTTGTGCTACGGGGCTTTCTTCAAGTGTTGACATCAATGAAAACCAACCTTAATCAACAGTAAGTACAATAATTCCGACACTTTTGAAGTTGTTTAAAAAAATGGTCGACTGACATGATGACTATCAAAATGAAATTAGATATTTTAGGAATTGGAATTGACTTTGTAGAGCCAACACCTTTCGTAGCACCAGGGAAGGAAGACATGCCAATGTATTAGCTCTCCTCTCAGGGAAGGTAGGTATGCCATAGTATCCATAATATCTCCATTTGGTTTTATTAATATATTTATTATGTGTAGTATTCTCTAAAGGAGAAAATTCAAAAGAGTGGAGCAATGGTTCTGAACAATACAATCCTGAAAAGTTTTCTATGTATAATTGAATTTTTACTAAAAGAATGCACAATTTTTGATCTGTATGTTTGTTGTGAGTCTTAATGTAATCACAGGAATTACTTTCCAGAAGAAAATTTCACGTAGAGTTTGAGTCTTGATGCTTTATGAGCATAGTGAGTGACTTGCCTCAAACATGGAGGTGCATATATGACATATGTTGATTCTTCAGGTGGCCTACCATTGTACACATGGATTGAGTCCCAGAGTCACTCTAGGGTATCCCTATTGGATTAATGAAAGGAAGGTTTAGTTAGTACCCTCCATCCCACATATGTTATTTCTTTTTCCCACGATTGTTTCTCTTCCCTGCATGAAGGCCCAAAGATCCCATGGGCACCCATCCTTGGTTTTTCATTCGTCAAGCCATCTCTTGTGTGTTTCGTTGGGTGCACATGCCTTAGTCACACTAAAATTCACCAACCATTCGTCTCTTTGGTGAGGCACCCATGTCTTCATGGGGAGCCCACCCAACTAGGTCTTCGGTCAAGTCACCAACCTCCATCGCAAGCCCATCTTACTGAAGTTGTACTTGGAGCAACGTTGCATGCCCAAGTAACTCAACTTCACTCATGAAATAAATGCAAGTTCGTTGACTCATCCAAATTGAAAGTATTAGCTTGTGGAGGGAGCCCACATGCTCCAATATAAGCCTGACTTATGACATGCTGCCCCACTCAAAGTATTTTGATCCTTGAAAAGCTTCCATCTAAGTGTCTTGGATTCTATCTGCAACCATCTGCTGAGCTGTCATGACAAACCTTTATCCAACCCAACCAATTCCATCATGTTTCACACAAATCCTAGGATCCACATTTTGCGCAAGTTGGGTAGCTAATCCAACTTAGTGCTCAATCTGTGAAAATGTACTCCGGATTCCATCACATAGTTGTTTTGGTTCAATCATTTCCCACGCTATCCAACTCTTTCCTTGTTTCCTGATATTCACCAAAGATTTCCATCATAGTGCCCAAGTGTTTGGACTCTTTAACTCAATCTGTCACATCCCTACTTAGACTTCAGTTTGCATTTCCTATTATGTTCATATGCCCATCTACTTGTGCAACCAAGGATTCTTCTCTCCCCGTCTGCTTGCGATGTTGTTCCAAATGAAAGCCTCCTTCCATTGCAAATATTCCCAAGTTATTCAAGTCGAAGGATCCACCCAAAGGATTTTGCACCTACTTCTAATGAAGCTGCATTCGTGCCAATATATCTTCCAATCAATAAATCTGAGTCAATTTGCACTAGCCAAGCTCCCCAAGAATTTTCATGCTCCTAATGTCCCATACCACCATAAATTCGATGTCCCATACCACCAGAAAACTCCCTCATATCACTTCTCGCGCATCTTGCCCATTATAGTTTTTGACAAATTTCTGGAACAACTCCCTTGTTGTCTCTTCTGTCTTCCTTAAAACGAAACCTCATTCCTTCTTCCATTTGCTCCTTTGTTTTATACTACGAAATTTATTGTCTCTATCACCCATATTCAGACCCATCTCATTTCATAACCAAGATATTCGAAAATGAAAGGAGATCACCACACGTATGTCACCTGTATGATCAAATGAATTCACTTTCTTTGCTCCTCCTACAGATTGTAGGGATATTAGGTCTACCTCATCGCTGCAACCATGCCCCTCATGGAATCTTGCTTCACTTGATGAATCTTCCCAAGGAAAATGTGAGTCTTTATTCATCGATCAACCTCCCATGCTCTTCGTCACTTATTCACGATACACTCCAAGTGCACTATTTTCACACATCCAACAATCATTTCCACACTAATTCCTTCATTCTTTGTTTCATCCTGCCTATGAGATATTCCAATCTTCATTATTCTGAAACTTTCTTCGAAAATTTCTCAACATACTGTCCAAATTATTCCAAGTGGAATGAGCCACCCTAAGACTTCCATGTCTAAACACGTCTGATTCAATTCCTTTGTCAACTCCAACCAATGATCTTCATCATCCCACATTTGCAAGTATCTTGAGAGCACCCTCCTTATCTCATGTCCCATACCATGAGAAAGAGTTCATAACATTGTCCACTCAGACTATGGTCTGACTCATCATGACTTTATGTCAACAGTCTCCTTGATTGACTCTTTTTTGCCTCCGTTCATTTCTTGGAACGAAATTTCTTTCCTCTATCAAGACACTTCAACGTTTGGATCTCTACTGCGATGGTTAAGTCACCTCACAACTCAAACAATATTTCTAAGGTATTCATGCACCAAAGTACCTCATCCAACTCTTCAACTAGAATATGCATCTTGTTTCCTTCTTCATTACAACAATCCCTTCATTGCATTCCATACGAAAGTGCAACAACAGTTCAACTCATCTTCATTTTTGCCACCAAATATTACTAAGTCCCTCTTCTAGAACATTCCCAAGTAGTTTTTTCCAAGTCTTTGTTCGTATCTGCCCTCTTTTGGGATCTCTAAACTGTTTGTGACTTCGACGAATTTCACAACACTTGGACCTCTCCCAAGTCTGCGATGGAAATAGGCTGATCTTATCCTAGTCCAAGTCTTCTTGTCTCTCTTCAATGAAACCATCACAACAAATAATATTTTGCAAAGAATTTTATAACAAACATACTTGTTCATGACTTCTTTGGCATATTCATGGTTAGAGTCTTCTTGCTGTCACAATTCTGCAATCGAAAAACTATGATGTTCTAAATCCATCTAAGTCACCTTCCTCATTGCTGCACCCAATCAATCCCATCTTCCATTTCTCTGTCTATTATATTTGCACCCTTTAGTGCCTCAACACTAGGACACCATGCACATCAACCGATCGTCAAGTATTTTGTTGTTAACCAACATCTGTCTGAAATATGCGTTCCTCAATCGAAAACAAGTTGAGCCAACTCATATTTAGTGTTGCACAACATTAAGTTCGAACAGTGGAAAATGTACCCAACTGCGATCCAAACCATGCGTTCAATTGAACCTTTTTTCTTCGTCTATTATCTTCATGCCCTGTAATGTCTTTGCACTACGACACCATGCACAATCTCAACAGTGCACGACATGAAGCTGTCATGGTGGAAATCATGCTCAACTATCTACTTTCCGACCAAACTTCATTCTTCCATACAAGTCACGACAGTGACCCAACTCACCGGCTCCTCAAAAAACTTTTGCGATCTGTGTTGTAACTGTATGATGGTGCTTCCTTTGTCACCAAAAAATCACCTTCGCAACCACCTATGGTCAATGCACCCAAACTGACCTTGCTCGCCTACTTGATCTTTTGCACTCTAATACCATTTGTGACGGAAGTGGTAGTGGTGAATAGCTTCACCGATCCATATCTAACTCAAACCAAAATCGGCTTTGATACCATATGTCACGGAAGTGACAATGGTGAATAGTTTACCAAATTGTCCACCAGAACTACTTCCACAATCTTCTCTATTGTTTTCTCTGATACCATATGTCACAGGCCTGGTGAGCCGATGGTTGAGCTACGAAGTCACCCGACGCTCCCAATCACCGCACGACACTGCAATTGTTCATTTATCGATAAAACCACAATAACTTACTTGATTCAGACTACGCCTTACTTCATTACAACTTCATTTATTACTTATGTTGTGTATGTGTTATATTATACTTAGTTGCGAAAGTAAAATAAACCATTCATACAAGTACAAATGAAACATGTGTGCGGGTGGCCAAACTGGCCTGATACCTAAAAGAAATCTTTATAAAAAACCTAACAACAGTGTGTCGAGATAAACCCTCGTACCACACACAAAAAATTTACATAAGGAGCTTTCGCTAAGTAGAATTTGTGAAATTCATACAACTATTCAGCAAGTTACCTTCATGCATCCTTCCTTCTTCATCGCAGAATAAATCACCTCAGACTTCATCCCTGCGATACCTATGTTTCTATATTTGTGTGTCTATCTCCTCTCTCGATTCAAACTTTTCCTTCTTTCCACAACTTGGAGTGAACCTTCCTTCCTTTCCATAGTTTGAATTTCCTTAACAACGTCCTTGAGAAATACTTGCCCAGATCTGCAAAGGCTCCTCCCCAAGGTAGCCCAAGTTACCCTCAAGGGTCTACTTGGATCCTTGGGGAGAAATCATCTCCCTCCTTGGTCGTTTCCATAGACTACTCAACCTGTGATTCTGAAGAAGTGTCTCCCAACTCCTTGCCTTAGTCGAATTTCATAATTCCCAACTTGCACTTGGTTAAATAGTCGCGTGCCCTTTCCTTGAGATGTGACTCTTCCAACTGACACATCACTTCAATAGAAAGATGATTTTCACTCTTGGTTATTTGTCCACTTTCGCATGTTCAACCAACTAGTGAAGGGGTGCTCTCATCTTCCAAGTGCACACTCTTCCCTAGTCGACGTCAAATTTCGGTTAAACTCTCCCAAATTATGCCTTCACGAGTTTTCTTTCTCAACCGCATCGTAATATGTCTGTTGCAAATTTTTGGAGTTCACCTTTGCTTGGGGAACCCAAAGCTCCCATGGACACCAATCCTTGGTTTCGCATCCATCAATCCATCTCTTATGTGTTTCGTTGGGTAAGCATGCCTTCATCGCACCCAACTTCACCAGCCATTTGTCTCTTCGATGAGGCACCCATGTATTCATGGTGTACCCACCAAAATGGCTCTTTGGTCAAGTCACCAACCTTTGTCGCAAGCCCATCTTGGTGAATTCGTAACTGGCACGACGTTGCGTGCCAAAGTAACCCAACTTCACTCATGAAATAACTGAATGTTCATTGACTCGTCTGAATCATAGGTCTTATATCATGGAGGGAGCCTGCATGCTCTAATCTAAGCCTGAATTATGAAAACACTATTGCAAGATGTAGGTGGTTAGAACCTTGAGTAGATCAACATTGTCAAAGCCTATTCCCTAACCACTCAAAAATTTGTTTTTTTTTTTAAATTCAATTGTTAATTCTGAAAATTTAGAAAAATAAATCGAACACACTAGAGAAATATAGTTGCATCGACTAAACATCAACCAATCAGATTTTTTTTTATTAGAATTTAATAAATAAACAAATAAATTTATTTTTAAAATTAAATTGCATTAAAACAAAATTGTAAATAACTTTGGTTATCTTTACAAATTTGAAGTGGTTAATATGTAGCCAACGTAATTTGACTACATGACCAAAAGCTATAATCCCTAATCAGAAGCAAAGACTAATAAAACTTTCACTTTCAAAATCAATCTCAATGTTACATATCAAAATTCACCATAATATGTCCAATGTCAATTCCCCTCCATGCAATCATAATTACAAAAGCCCCTTCAAAATAGAAAGAAGAAAACATGAAATGAAATCTTAAAAATATGAAGTGACTCAATGTCATTGTATCTAATGGATGGTTTAAGAATCTTTAATTTTTAACTATAATTTTATATAAGAGAATATTGAACTACTAGTAAATCTTAATGAACGAAATAAAACTTTAACATTGAAAATACAAAAACATTTACTCTCAATCTCATATGTTAAGACTCACTTTCACTATAATAGTATATCCCATGTTATTTATACTCCATGGAATCATAAGTACAAAAATCCCTTCAAAATAGTAAGAAGGAAGCATAAAATGTAAGCTTAAAAGTATGAAGTGATACAATATCATTATATTCAATGGATATTTTAAAAATTTTAATATTCTAAGTACAAATTTATATAATATAATATTAATTTACCAATAAATTCTAATGAATTGAATAATATTATAAAACTTTAACCTTGAAGATAGAAATGAAAATCACTCTTAATATTATAGGTTAAGAGTCATTTTCATTGTAATATGTCCAATACTATTTTTTAAAAGCTCGTTGTACTAAGGATCTATTAAGGTAGAAAAAATGTATAATGTGTTCAAGCTTTGCTATTGGCTTGCCACTAGAGAAATCATATAAGTTGCAAAGTAGAGTTTATCTATCCATACAGCATCGTCAATATTTTTAAACAAAAATTTGAGTTCAAAAAAACCAAAAAAATACTCTATATCCTCTCGACGTTAAGCCCTTGGTTTATATCTTTTGTATAGTTTCATAAAAAACAAACTGATCACTAAAATAAAAGAGTCATGGTCCTGGTAGCATCATTGGCCATTCCTAAATCTGTTCAGGGGCTGAATTTTCCATGCTTTGTGAGCCTGAAGAATTCACCATTTTTCTAGACTGGGGAAAACATGCTAAAACTTCTCACATCATCAAATGAAGACCATATAACTAGAGTTTCATGGTGTTATGAGCCTCCTCCCTCATCTAAAGCATTTTTCCTAAGAGGTTTCTGATATGCCAATAAAGATCGACTATTTTCCAATATTTTGAGTCCCTTTCCCTGGTTGAGCCCACATCTGAGATCCAATGAATGGTTTCTTCTACTACGTCCTACTTTGTATTCATCATGCACTCCTATTGAACAGTTGCTTCCTCTTCTACCACATGATCTTGGAATATCGACGAAATGGAGGAAAAGAAAGAGTGGGTTGCGTTGAAGGATTCACGTTGAATGCAACAGGATGGGGCTTCAGMCTCAGGCTGGCGAGACGATGACCCTGGAGATGTGTGACCTCCCTGATGATAACCACAAGGATAGCCACAAGGAGACATTTCATGTTAGATGTCTCGTTAAAGCCTAGGTCAAAAACARAGAGTCTATGGGAGGGTCTCATATATGAGGATTAGACTTACCTTTAGCCATAAAAATTATCATCATATGGGTCTTTATCTAAGTGACTTGAGCCATATTTAATAACATTAATCACAAGGGTTATGGTAGGATACTTGGCTTCCCTCCAACGCATACCTCTAGCTTACCATGCCATGTGATGGAACCTAGGATAAGTCATGGGAATCCTTGATACATGGGATTATGTCCTCCATGGAATTTAAATCTTCCTTTGAATAATCAAGAGCATTCCCTCGATGAGATCCCCTATTGGATTCGACATTTAATTCCTCATTTTTCTCAAGACCTCGGTTTGTCCCAATGCATCTCCCAAGTTGGTCATCCTGGGAGAAAAACATCTTGTCAACGATCATACCATAGGGCACCATAAATCCACACTCTTCATTAGTCTATCATATGGGGTGAGTGTTAATGGCCCTTGCATTCTTCATCCTATCATTCTCAAGGCCAGAGCCCCTGGTTCTAGTAATTTATTGCTAGGTCTTGACATGTGGTCACTAGATTGGTTGTGTCGGTTGGGTTCTAGACCTCCTCCCATTTTTCGTTGTTTAACTTCAACCACTCGTTGTCTAGCCAATCCAATAGCTTGTTTTTTTTACTCTTCACATGTCTTGGGATGATCATTGGGATACTTAGCATTAGAGTTTCCACCCACTCCATCAATTCTTTGAAACGACAAATAAAATCTATTTTAGAGAGAGAAAACTCCCTTTGTAGCCGTTTTACCATATCTATTAACAGGAAGGAGTCTACCTCTACTATGAATTTAGAATAATCATTCTACTTTGTTGTTTCCATTCCTTCTTCCAGGGCTAAGAGCTTTACTGAATTGTTACTTGTATGTCCTATATCTCCTACATAGTATCTGCTGATCCTACCTTCACTATTGTTGAATACCCCTCCCATCCCCACCTATCCTGAGTTTCCTTTCGAGGCCCTATCGAAGTTAATTTTTACAAACCTTAGGGAAGGGGTGATCGACTAGTGGGAGTCGAGACGTGTGGCTTCAAAGAGATTTGTTGAACCAGAGATAAGGTATTGGATAAAGCTAGGTTTTTCATAATGTTTCTTTCATATTCATTTTTTTTCCAATCCGCGTCCTTCCCAGGTTGTATGATCATTGATTCCTAAATAAATTTACTTATTCTTGTCCATATCTGGTTCACGTTCTACTCCTGATTTTAGAATATACATCTATTATGTTCTTTCTAGGTTTCCCAGAACAAGAATTTTGGGATTATTTTCCAAAGCCAGTTCAATATGGGGTTTTGAGTGATTGAGTTTGGCCATTATTTTAGGGAGGAAATAATGGAACTCCATCCATGCCCTGTCCTCCTGAAGTGTATTTCACTATGTTCCATAGGTTTTCCAAAAAAAGGTAGGTGTTAAAAATATGCTCATTTGTTTCTACTTGAGAGAGGCAGGATGATCATTGAGAAGGACCTATGAATCCTTGTTTATAAAGATTAAGCGTCTTATTTTTGGCGAGAAACCATAGAAAAATTGAAACTTTTGGCCATAGTGATTGTTTCTAGATGCATTTCCAAATTTTTTGTTTGGGTAGATTTTGGCAGTCTTATACTAGCGAATAGGCCTCTTTGACTGACAAGGAACCCTAGGTGGTCCAGTCCCATTGAAGTTTGTCAGAATCATTACTTACTAGGATTCTTTTGGCAGTTGGTCATTCCAAAACCGATTTGTTGTCTCTTGGGTTTGGGTGCCCTCCCATTCTTCCTTGGGAATCCATTTATGCCATTTATGTTGGGTGGTTTCCTGGGTCCAATAGTGATCCACTCTGTTTTTCGTTTGATTCATCATTGCTTCCTTCAAATTGGATCATTCTTCTTGGTGCTACCATTTTGGTTGTTGTTTCCAAGCATCGTTTCAGAAGAAAGCCTCCCTCCCATTCTCGATTTTCCAGAAGCAGTTCTGTTGGATTAGGTGTTGATTTTTCCAAGCCATATTCCATATTTATGTGTAGTTTAAGGAATATTGCATGCATATCATGATTTCTTCCCGTTCTTCCTTAGCATATTAATCAGGCATAATTTTAAGGATGAAAATTTATATTAAAATGTTGAAACATGGGCTAATCTTACTAGTCCTTAATATGCAAAATGTAAAATTGTTGGCGATAGTTTTGTAAAAATATTCAAATTTATAAAGATTTAATATAGATTCTATAAAATATTGGCTATTTTATAGTAAAAATAATTTTATTATACGAAATTTGGGCAAATCGTTTTTAGAAAAAATGGAAATTAGCGAATCTTTTTTTGGGAAAAACCATGGAAAATTAGCCCATTTGCGAAAATTAGCCCCTAAAATCATCTATGGCATATTTCTTCTTCCAAAGTTTTTCCCACTGATAATGTTGATTTGTTAGCCATTGCCACCATAATTTTTCTCCTAGGAAATTACCAAAGATATCAGGGTCCCAAATGTTGGGTATGTGTTATATTATTTTCATGTGTGTGTGTGGGCGCGTTAGATTCAAAAATTGTGTCTGGAAATCCCAATTTTTTTGGGGGGGTGGTTTTGGCTATTTTAGTGGATTTTTCTATTTTTAGCGTTTCTCTAAATGAATCCCAGATTAAGGGATTAGGGTTTTCGTAGCTACGAAATACAAATAATATTGTATATATTGTATTTTGAATGGTGAAATTAATACAATGAATATTTGAAAGGTGCAACACCAAGGAAAGATGGTTTTCTCGGTTAAGGGTTTCCAACATAAATCTTTCTGCACGATGTGTATGAGCCATTGATTAATTTATGTTTTTCTTACGAATATGTATGCATTTCTTTACTTCACAGGTTTAAAAATTACACCAAAGACCCATTCCTCCTTCCCACTTCAGTCTCCAAAGATATTTCCAAGCAACCAAGGCCCATTTTTTCTTTCCTTGGACCCCCCCCAAAGAATGGATCTTTGAATTTTCATGACCTATTTAAGGACAAACTTTGGGGTCTTTAGGTTGGAAAACGAGTAAAGAGGGATGGTCTAGAGAATCAATTTAACCAAGATTAATATACCTGCCAAATTTAGGGATATGAAGGCCCAATTGTCCAATTTTTTGTATATCTTGGTTGTGAAGTCTTCCCAATATGGTTTCATAATAGAGTTGTCTACTAGCGGGACTCCTAAGTAATTCGTTGGGAGATTGTTGTAGGGGAAAACCAAGATCTTTTCCATATGGGTTTGAACTATTGAAGGCGTATTAAATAAAAAAAACATTGATACTTTCTTTGGTTGACCTTCATACCTGAGGTATCCAAAAAGTTCTGTAAGACTTGTTTGATTTGTTGGAATTATCTTAAGGTGGGATTATCCATAAGAATTGTATCATCCATAAACCGTTGGAAGGTTGCAGAGTATGTGATCCCATCTATATTTATACCATTCCATTTTCCTTGGGTTGTTGTTTCTTGAATATATCTTCCAAGCCCTTCTACCATGATTATAAAAAGGAAATGGGAGAGGTGGTCTCCTTGGAGAATACCCCAAGAAAGGGAGAAGGTAGTGGAGGGAGATCCATTTATCAGGATGGAGAAAAAGGTGGAAGAAATAAAGGACATGATCCATTTGATCCAAGGGGGGGAGAATCCAAAAGATTGAAGGATACTAGATATATAATCCCAACTAAGATTGTCAAAGGCTTTAGCCAAGTCCAATTTAATCAGTAATCCAGGCTTGCGGGAATATTTTATGGAATGGATGTGTTCTTGAGCCAAAATCATATCGTATGAATATGATGGCCTTCCACAAAGCTAGATTATTCCTGAGAGATCAAAATGGGGAGAAGGGGTTTGAGGAAGTTATCTATCCACTTTGGAAATGATTTTATAAATCACATTATAGAGTGCAATAGGTATGAATTCATTTGGATCAATGACCTTGTCCTCTTTAGGTATCAAGGTTAAAAAGGTTGGGTTAGAGGTAGGGAGGACCTTGAGGAACTTTCTTGAGTCTTCAAATGCTTCCCATATGTTCTATTTTATCATAGAATAACATGCATGAAACAAATCATGTGTAAAACCATCTAGGCCTGGGGATTTACCTTTGGGAATTTCCATGATTTCCCATTCTAGCTCTTCCAGTGTCATCTAGATTTATGAGCGGCACAAAATGAATAACATATTGAATACAATAACATAGAGATACAAAGAAAAAGAAAAAACATCTAGTGAACAATAACTTCTATTGAATAAACAAAATAGGTTGAAATTGTAAAACTGTAGAACTGAAACAACTTGCTTGAATGCTGGTAGTTATCTCTGAGAAGAGATGTGGCTACTACGCGCATCCGTATGAGAAGAATTATTACAATGAGGATCGAAAGGACTTTTTAACATTACTAATGAATTCCAAAACCATAGACATCCAAAAACCTAACTCTAGGAGATGAAATGCCAAAAGTTATGTGGGCCCCGATGGGTAAGTTGGTACCTCAACTTCTCGTGGTCATAAATTTTGCATACGACCTCCATTTTAGGCATGTGATAACCCATTGGAAATATATTTTTGATAAGAGAAGTGAATAGAGATTGTGATGGGGCCCTGTATGGAATTATTTATGCAAATGTAACCAGACCTTGTCTCCCAATTGAAAACATCTATGGTACCCAATGTTGATCATGGTGTTTCTTGTACTTAGCATTGGCTTTCTGCAAAATCTCATGGACCTGTTGGCGGATGTGTTTAATCCACTCAATGAATCTGGTGGATTTTTTGACCTCAGAATGAACATGGGAAGAATATATCTGTGTAGTTGCAAGAGGTAGTGCAACATCAATGGGCCCCAAGGGTTGGAATCCTAGCCCCACCTGAAAGGGGTTATGGCTGGTGGATCTATGGAGATCCATTTTGTAGATATGATAAACACAAGGAATACTCTCATACCATGTATGCGAATGTTGAAAGTTATACATGTGGAATATGTGCACAATCATTCGATTGGCGACCTCTATTTTTCCATCGGTTTGAGGGTGGAAAGAGGTGGATTTAGTGAGCCTGGTGTCCAATAGTGACCAAAGACTTGACCAAAATGTGCTAAGGAAACTATTTTCCCAATCAGAGATGATGGTCTATGGTATCCCAAAATGAACCCACACTCATTTGAAGAAGATCCTGGCAGTATCTACCACTGTGATGTTGTTCTTGCAGGATGTGAGAATGGCCATCTTTGAAGACCGATCAACCACCACAAATACACAATCATTTCCTTTCTTGGTGGATGGAAGGCCAGACATGTAATCCATCGAGTTGGATTCCCAAGGCCTATCGGGAGTAGGAAGAGGGGTGTATAATCATTTATGCTTGATGGATATATTGGAAATGGAATATGTAGTGCAAGATATGATATACTTGTTGACGTCCTATCGAAGTTTTGGCCAATAAAAATGTTTCTCTAGAACGACCACAATTGTTTCCATGCCAAAATTTCCTGCCATTCGACTGTAGTGAGCCTCCCAAATCATCTTGGCACGCTCGCTTGTAGGAGCACAAAGATGGACCAAATGGCATAACATTCCATCCTAAATGTGAAAATAGGTAACATTCGTGTCTGTAACCAATAGATGATAGGTGGTGGTGAAGTCAGGATCTCACTGATAAAGTTGGGGCCACTCAGATGCCTCATGCCCACATGAATGGAGTACGGTGGTGAATGCAGCCATGGGAGGTCGATTGAGGTAGTTATAAACATGATTTTTTCTCCCTGTCTTATACTTGATGTTGAGTTGGATCTGTTGCAGGTATGTCGACCATTTTTTATGGTGGTCATTCTGCAACTTCACTTCTATCTGTATGAACTTCAGAGGCTTGTGATCAATGTGGATGGTTGTCTACATTCTAATAATGTAATGTTTCCATTTCTGACAAGATTGCACAATGGGATACATTTCCTTTTCATAGGTGGAGTATTTCTGGATGGTGTCTAAGAGTGTCTCACTATGGTATGCTATTGGATGACTGTGTTGAGTGAGAACTGTACCTACAAGATAGTCAGATGCATCAATCTCAATATTGAATGGTTGTTGCAGATCGAGTAAGAAGAGTACTAGAGCTGAGAAAGAGTGATGCCTCAGATCATCAAATTCTCGTTGTTGTTCCTTCCCCCATGCCAAATTTTCCCTACCACATCCCTTGGTCACTTGTTTGAGGGCCCATCCAATATGGGATAATCCCAACATGAACCATCGTAGAATTTGGAAAGTCCAAAGAATATCCGAAGCCAAGTTAGTGTGGTCGGGGATGGCCAGTCGCGGATGAATTGGATCTTAGATGGATCCACATGTACCCCGTGCTCATCAACAGTATAACTCAAGTATCGAACCCTATTCATGCCAAAGGAGCATCTTTTCATGTTGGCATATAGCTTATGTTGTCGCAGAGTGATCAAAACCTGTTGAATATGCTCCATGTGCTCCTCCCAAGTTCTTCTCAAGATGAGGATGTCATCCAAATATACCACCACAAAAGATTCGGTGAAGGGTCTCAATACATCATCCATCAACCTCATGAAAGTGGTCGGTGCATTTGTTAAGCCAAAGGGAATGACCAACCATTCGAAGAGACCTTATTTATATTTGAAATATATCTTCCATACATCAGTCATTCGATGGGAACTGGTGGTAGCTAGACTTTAGGTCAATATTGATGAAGAAATTTTCCCCCTTGAGTTGGTCAAGAAGGTCATAAATTCAGGGAATTGGGTATCGATCACTGATTGTGATCTTTTTTAATGCTATGTAATCAATGCAGATCCGCTAGGTCCCGCCATTTTTCTGAACCAGTACAATCAGGCTTTCGCAAGGGGAGGAGTTGGGTATGATGTGACCCTTTTGAAGAAACACTTGGATCTAATGCTTGATTTTGTCATTTTCCATCAACAAGTGACAATAGACTAGTCCATTAGGAAGAGGTGCACTGGGGGTTAGATCAATTGGATTCTTGACTTGGTAGTGCGTCAGTACCTCAGTGGGTGAGGAGAATATGTCTCTGTACTCTTCCACGATCTCATCCACTTGATTCTATAGAAAAGAGAGGCTATGTGTAGAGGCCATAGATGTGGCAGTGACCTTCTTCTTACTGTGATCACGAATCACAAAGAATATGAACTTCTCTATCTGTGAAATGACCTTACTGCATTTCTTAGCAAATATTAAATAAATAGAAGTAGGCAACATTACCTCTCGTATCCTGTACAATTTTCTACCCAAAGTAATAATAAAATTGCGGGGTTTGGACTCATACACAACATGTCGCTTCAAAAAATATGGTTGTCCTGAAAGAACATTACAAACTTCAAGGGGAGAAATATCACACAATACCTCATCTTTGAAGTGCCTAATGTCGCAGGGCAGATGACATTGTTGGTTTACGCAAAGATCTCTTCCTTCGCGAAGCTAGCCGATTGTGTATGGATGCAGGTGGGGTGTCATCGGCATGTCCAACCGCTTGATGACCTCTATTGATATCAGGTTCTTCTAACTGCTGCTATCGAAAATGAAATGAAGCGGAGCCCTGTTTACCCACATGTATGAGTGAAATAGGCATTCCCCTTCCTCTAGTTCTTCTCCTTCACTTGGCTAGAATTTGGTGGTAGCGACAATGGCGTTGGGTTCGAAATCGATAATATTGTTCCCTCATTATGGATTTGATTCAGAGTCAGAATCTACCTCTGACTCGGAATCTTTCCACTCATCCACTAGTGACTTTTTGGAGCGACATTCTTCGGTGTTGTGGAAAAGGATTTTATGGTATTCACACCACTTTCTCGTGTCCTTCTTCGACTTCTCATTACTCTTCTTTTGTTGCGGCTTGGACTAGTTTTCCTAGGAGTGGCCATATTTTTTCTATCACTTGTTTTGTGGGTTCGGGCCGCCTTTTCCCTGCTTCGGTTGTGAGGAGTTTGCAGATCCAAACTCTCACCTCTTATGCTTAAATTTCTGCTCGACCTTGACAACATATCTATAAGTCACACCTAATGATGCGATGTCCATAAAATCCATTTCTATTTGAATATATATATGCATAAAGCCATGTTATTTGAGAATCAGATGTCATTTAGAGTCTTTTATACCCAATTTAGTGTGCAGGGTTTTGAAAATATTGGTGAAATATGGTATTGTCTGGTCCCTTTCCTGACATAGTGTGATCCTTCTTATTCACTGGTCCTCGTAGCTTCCAACAAGGTAGTATTGTTCTTTAATGACATCCTTGAAGGAATCCCATGTGGGGGCCACCGAAAATATTGCATATTCCTCTATGGCCCTTTTCTTAGAGTAAGTATCCCACCAGTCCTTAACATGGGGGACGACCTTGAGGAGTGAAAAAGTAATATTTTCCTTGTCGGAAAAATTGTGGACCGAAAAATACCCTTCGAGCAGATTCAACCATTTATCTACAACATACGCATCTATCAGTCCTTCAAATAATGGTATATCAAAATTTAATTGTACCTTGAAGGGGGTTTCCTGGACACTTGATGAACATGTGTCTCCTGTGGGAAGCCACCGAAGGCTTTGTGAAATTTTTTCCATCATTTCATACCTTTGTAGTGAAAGGGCTTCCTCAAGAAACATTTTAAAAGGATCTCCTACTCCATCATATTTATTTTTATCCCCCATGGGTTCTTGTTGGGCTCGACGCGACCGATATTGCAAAGGATCGATTGGTTCGAGTATGAACTTCTTGTACCCATATCTTGTCAGGGACATGCACGAAAAAAAACAAATGAAGAGAAGACTGCTATGATAACACTGATCCAGATTTATGAACAGAACGAAATGAATAATAGACTGAATAAAACAAAAATAGATATACAAATAACAACAACAAATCTCCAATGAACATTGAATTCTATTGAATAAATAAAAATAGGTTGATATTGTAAAACTGCATAACTTAAACAACTTGCTCGAATGGTGGTAGCTATCTCTCAGAAGAGATGTGGCTGCGACGCACATATGTTTAAGAAGAATAATTACAATAAGGCTCTGAAGGAATTGTTAACATTGCTCATGAATTCCAAAACACTAGACATCCAAAACCCTAACCCTAGGATATGAAACACCAAAAGTTATGTGGGTTGCAATGGGTAAGTTGGTACCTCAAGTTCTCGGGGTCGTAACATTTGCATACGACCTTCGTTTTAGGCGCATGATAGCTCGTTGGGAAGGTCTTTTCGAGAACTAAACATTATGTTGTCAAACTTTGACTCTATCAATAATTTGAATGTGGAAAGCCAAAAAACATTGTTTAGGGCCCCAAAACGGCCCTGAAAGTACAAAATGATGTACTGACATGAAAAATTCCAAAACAAGCGAGTTGGATTAGGTGGCCAGCCACCAATTTCATCATGGAAGCTGTGTAGGGATTCAGATAGCCCCAAAAGTGTAGAACCCAAAATTACAAAGAACTACAGAGGAATGCATTGAACTAAAAACTATCAAGAGGAGCCAGTTGGAATAGTTGGGTGGCCACCAATATCCACCTAGATCATAGTGAGATTTCTCTCATTAGGGCTACAAGTTTCTCCTCGATCATCGAATTAGGAATGTGTTTGACAATCCTGTTGATTGTTGATCTTCTTTCCTTTTGAGGTTCTTTCATGAAGTCACTGTAGTATTGTACTAAGTCTATTTTTATGTCTATGTGATTTTAGAGTTTATTCCCATGACTATCTCTGATCGATGTAATTTTATTGGTGTTCCTATGTTGGAGAATTGAGTCATGGAATAATTTTGTATTTTTTCCCCTTCTTTTAGCCATTCAACTCTTTATTTTTTTCACCACACTTGTTCCTCTTGATTCTCCCTGATAGATATTTGGGATTTTAGATTTGTTTCCTCTTCTATTAGCTCCTATGGTCCCCCTTGGGTTATTATCCTTTTTTATGTTTGTTTCATCTTTTCCATCAAATTATTTTTAGATGAGAAAATGTTGTTGAATTCTTCCTTGTTTCATTTTTTGATTTGTTGTTTTAAATTTTTTAGGTGTTGCTGCAAATGATACATTGGGGAGCTCGATTGGATAGCTGCTAATTTCCACCAATTATAAAATGTTTCTTGGAAGGAGTGTTCTTTTAGACAAAAATATTCAAAACAGAAGGGGCAGTTCTTGGGACTGACTTGGATTTCTATGGAAATGCTCACTGGCCAGTGGTCTGACCCCTAGAAGGGAATAATAGAGGTTTCTATAACATAGTTAAGACAGAGTAGGGATTCTGAAACTAAGAAATGGTCCAAGTGATTAGGATTTTATGAGCAAAACGAAATGACTACAGATTATTAATAAGTTCTTAACACAAAATAACAAAGATACAGTAAAAATGGTTTTCTATTCAATAAGGAAATAAGCTAAAACTGTAAAATGTAGTGGAAACAAGCTTGCTGGAATGGTGGCGGCTTATCTCTGATAAGAGATGTGATGGTTGCGCTCATTTGCAAGAAGGATCCTTATAATGAGGCTCTAAAGGCCTTTTTACAATAAAAAGGAATTCCAAAAACCCTATACATCCAAAAACCTAACCCTAGGAGATGAAGCGCCAAAAGTCATGTGGGCCCCGTCTCGGTAAGTTAGTACATCAACTTCCCGGGGTCGTAACGTTTGCATACGATATCTGTTTTAGGTGTATGATAGCCCATTGGAAAGGTATCGCCTAGGAGATTCATTTTTGGGGATCAATAATTCCTTCAATGATCATTGAGAAGCTCAATCCCGAAAAACCTTCATTTAGGCCCTCAAAATGGCCCCGGAAGTTAAAACTACTAAACATAGTAAATTGCCAAAATTGCCAGAAAACTGTTTTGAGCCAATTGGAAAAGGTGGGTGGCAAAAAATATCCACTTGGATCAATATTCCCTCATTAGGAAGAAATGGTCTCCATTGCATTGATTTCCCCCATCAGATGAGGAAATTTCTGTTGAATTTGGCCCCTGGGTGAGCCACTTGCCTTGGTGCAGGAGTTTCCCTACTTTGATGACTCGATAAAGCTGGATCCTTTGTTGTCAAGTGCCCTTGATATTTTTGTCCACAATGTGATCATTGGATTCTTGTTTTATGTAGTCAGGGTTGAGCTTTGTTGGTGTCAGTTGTTCTGCTATGTCAGAGGTGTCCAATAATGGTGAGAAATAAGGGTGAAGGAGATCCACATTGAACACTGGGTGCAGGCCAAGGAAAGGAGGAATGTTGAGCTCAAAATAATTATCCCCCATGGCCTTGGTGATCATGTACGGCCCATAACGGAGTGGGAAAAGCTTCCAATGGGGTCCGGTAAGGCGTTCTTTCTGCAAGTGCAACCAACCTTTGTCGCCCACTTGAAACTTATGTGGCACCCGATGTTGATCATGGCATTGCTTGTACTTGTCATTAGACTTCTGTAGGATATCCTGAACCTATTGGCAGATGTGCTAGATCTACTTAATGAACTGGGTGGCTTTGTCAGCTTCAGTTGGAGTAGGAGATGAGTTGGTCGAGGTGACCGTAAGGGGAAGTGCAACATCTATGGGACCAAATGGTTCAAATCCCAACCCCACATGAAAGGGGTTGTGGTTGGTTGAGCTATGCAGGGCTCATTTGTAGCTATGTTGGACATAGGGAAGGATCTCATATCATGTGTGAGGGTGCTTTGAATTATACATGCGAAGGGTATGCACAATCATTCGATTTATGACCTCGGTTTGGCCATTTGTCTGGGGGTGGAAGGTCATGGATTTGGTGAGCTTGGTGTCCAATAGTGACCAGAGGCTTGACCAGAATGTGCTGAGAAATCAACTATCTCGGTATGAGACAATGGTTTGTGGGACTCCAAAATGTACCCAGATTCGTTCAAAGAAGAGCTTAGCAGTGGCCTCTACTGTGATGTTCTTCTTGTAGGAAACCAAAATTGACATCTTATAAAAGCGATCAACAACCACAAAAACAAATTCATTTCCCCGCTTGGTGGATGGGAGGCCCAACATGTAGTCCATTGATATGGATTCCCATGGCCTATCAAGAGTAGGAAGAGGGTTGTATAGGCCTTGTTTCTTAGTGGTCGGTTTGGCAATAATGCAGGGAGTGCATGACTTGATATACTTGCTGACCTCTTGTCGAAGTTTCGGCCTGTAGAAATGTTTCTGTAACATCACCACTGTCTTTTCGACACCGAAGTGTCCTTCCATCCGACTATAGTGGGATTCCCAGATCAGCTTCACTCACTCGCTTAATGGAACACATATATGGCCCAGATGACACAACAACCCATATTGAAGATGAAAATTATCGACAACTGCGTTTGCACCCAATATTTGGTAGGTGGTGGCGAAGTCTGGTTCTGTCTCATAGAGTTGGGGCCATCCCAAGGTCTCATGGCCACAATAGTCTAGCACCATGGTGAGTTCCACAATTGGTGGTCTGTCGAGGCAATCAACGACGTGATTGGTACTTCCTATTTTATACTTGATGTTGAGGTGGAATTGCTGCAAGTATGTGGACCACTTTTGATGGCAATCATTCTGCAATTTTCTTTGTGTCTACATGAACTACAACGACTTATGATCAGTGTGGATGACTATCTCCTTCCCAAGAATGTAATTTCTTCACTGGCGGTAGGCTTGCACAATGGAGTACATTTATTTGTCGTAAGTAGGGTACTTACGGACAACATCTAATAGTGTCTCACTATGATAGGCCATGGGGTGGCCGTGCTGAGTGAGAATGACACCCACCGCATAGTTTGAAGCATATGTCTTGATCTCAAAGGGTTGTTGCAGGTCTGGTAGTGAAAGTATTGGGGTTAAGCACAAGTGCTTCTTCAAATCATTGAATGTTTGTTGTTGGGACCGGTCCCACACAAATTTATCCTTACCACCACCCTTGGTTATTTGGCTGAGGGCCCATGTAATATGGGAGAATCTCAACACGAACCTGCGGTAGAAATTGGTAAGGCCCAAGAAGCTTCGAAGCTCAATGAGTGTGGTTGGGGATGACTAGTTATAGATGACTTGGATCTTCGTTGAATCCACATGTATGCCATGTTGATCAATGATGTAGCCCAAGTAATAAACCTTATCCATGCCAAAGGAGAATTTTTCCATGTTGGCATATAGCTTGTGTTGCCACAGGGTGTGCAAAACCTGTTGAATATGTTGGAAGTGTTAGACCCAAGTCTTGTTGTAAATGAGAATGTCATCCAGATACACCACTACAAAATTATTGGTTAATGGTCGCAGGATATCATCCATCATCCTCATGAAAGTGGTTGGAGAATTTTTCAAACCAAAGGGCATGACCAACCATTCAAAAAAGCCTTCCTTTGACTTGAAGGCGGTTTTCCATACATCTGTTTGTTCTATCGAGACCTGGTGGTAGCAAGACCTCAGATAAATATTACTAAATTATTTGGCCCATGTGAGTTGATAAAGGAGGTCGTCGATTCGGGGAATCGGGTACCGATTTCTGACTGTGATTTTATTCAGAGCCCAGTAATCAATGCAAAGTTTCTAGGTTCCATCTTTCTTCTGTACTAGCACGATTGGGCTCCCGCAAGGTGATGCGCTGGGACGGATTTTCCCCTTATGGAGGTCTTGGATTTGTCGCTTGATCTCCTCATTCTCTAACAGAGAGNAGTAATCAATGCAAAGTTTCTAGGTTCCATCTTTCTTCTGTACTAGCACGATTGGGCTCCCGCAAGGTGATGCGCTGGGACGGATTTTCCCCTTATGGAGGTCTTGGATTTGTCGCTTGATCTCCTCATTCTCTAACAGAGAGCGACGAGAGAGTGGTGATAGACGAGCCCATTGGGTAGCGGTGCACTGGGGGTCAGATCGATGGGGTGCTTGACCTGGCAGTGCAGAGGTACCCCGGTAGGTGAGGAGAAGATATATGAGTATTCTTCGATGATTTTATCTACTTGCTTCTCCTGTGTGGAGAGGTCAGCCGTAGAGACCCTGGATGTGGCTGTGATCTTTCTCTTATTCTCAGAGAGAATCACAAAGAAGAAAAACTTCCCCATCTAAGAGATGACCTTCCTGCATTTCTTAGTAGAGATCAAGGAAATAGCACTAGGTGGGACTGCCTCGGGTATCCTGTACAACTTCCTATTCAAAGTAATAATAACACTACGAGGCCTAGAATCATATACAACATGACGTTTCCATAAATAAGGTTGTCCCAAAAGAACATCAAAAACGTTGAGAGGAGAAACATCACACAATACCTCTTCTTTGAAGGGCTTGATGTCATATGACAGTCGACACTATTGGCTGACACAGAGATCGCTTCCTTGGCAGAGCCATCCAATGGTGTAGGGTTCTGGGTGAGACGTTGTTGGAAGGGCTAGCCGCTTGATGACCTCTACTGAGATGAGGTTCTTTTGGCTACCACTATCGATGATGAAGTACAATGGGTTGCCTTTTACCTACATATATGAATGGAAGAGGCGTTCTACTTCTTCTGGCTCATCGAATTTACCAAGCTGGAGCTTGGTGGTAGCAATAGTGGCACTGGGTTCAAAGCCAATGATCCGTCTTCCCCTTTCTCATTCTGGCTCAGAGTCAGAACCCACATCTGATTTAGAGGATTTCACTTCAGCAACCAACGATTTCTTTGAGCAACAGTTAGCAGTGTTATGCCAAGGGCTCTTATGGAAGTCACACCACTTCCTGGTATCTTTATTTGTCTTTTCAGTGTCCTTCTTTGCTTGCATCTTGGACTGACTGTCCTAATACTTTCCATAATTTCTCTATCCTTTGTTCTATGGGTTGGGGCCGCCCTTTCCTGGCTTTTGTTGTGAGGGGTTTCCAGGCCCAAATTTTCACGTCTTGTGTTTGAGCTTCTGCTCAATTTTAACGACATATTGGTAGGCCAAGCACAAGGATGAGATGTCCATAAATTCCATTTCAGTATGGATGTATCTATGCAGAGCGTTGCGATACTTGAGCACCATATTTCATACCCAACTTGTTGCGCAAGGAATGTAATATATTTTTGAAATATCACATTGCCTGGTCTCTTTCTTGCCACAGTGTGGTCCATTTGGTATACAAGTCATCATAACTTCTGACAGGGTGGTATTGTTCCTTAATAGAATCCCTAAAGGATTCCCAGGTGGCCGTGACTTTAAATAATGAGGGTTCCTCTATTTCCTTTTTCTCATAGAAAATTTCCCACCAATCTTTGACATGGGGAATGACTTTGAGGAGTGAAAAAGTAATATTTTCTCTATTCGAAAAGTTATGGAAAGAAAAATACCCTTCTAGTACATTCAACTACTTGTCTACAACATCTGCATCTATCTGACCTTCAAATATAGGAATATTGAAGTTTATTTATACCTTGAAGGGGGCGATGCCTCTGCTCGAAGAATATGTGTCGCCTGTTGGTAGCCGTCGAAGGATTTGCGCGAAACTATCCATCATCTCGTTCCTTTGTTGCATGAGGGCTTCCTCAATCAACAATTTGAAAGGATATCCTATCCCATCATCTTTCTTTTCTCCTTCCATGAGAGGTCGTTTGGTCATGCGAGAGATTTTGTCCTTAAGAGAAACAAGCCTGAGACCCAACTCTTTGTACTCTGACCTCATTGGGGGCATGCATTAAGACAACAAGGAGCAGACTTCTCTGATACCACTGGTCTGGATTTTATGAGAAGAATGAAATGACTACAGATTATTAATAGGTGCTTAACACAAAATAACAGAGATATAGTAAAACTGGTTTTCTATTCAATAAGGAAATAAGTTGAAACTGTAAAATGCAACATAAACAAGCTTGTTGGAATGGTGGCGACTTATCTCTGAGAAGAGATGTGACGATTGCGCTCATTTGCAAGAAGTATCCTTACAATGAGGCTCTGAAGGCCTTTTTACAATAAACAAGAATGCCAAAAACCATAGACATCAAAAAACCTAACCCTAGGAGATGAAGCACCAAAACTCATGTGGGCCTCGTCTGGGTAAGTTAGTACATCAACTTCCCGGGGTTGTAACTTTTGCATACGATCTTCATTTTAGGTCTATGATAGATCGTTGGAAAGGTATCTCTGAGGAGATTCCTTTTGAAGGCTCAATCATGCCTACGACTATCATTTAGAGGGTCGATCATGAAAAACATTCATTTAGGCCCTCAAAATGGCCCCAGAAGTTAAAACTGCTAAAAATAGTAAATTGCCAAGTGGCCACCGATATCCACCTGGATCACCAAGTGGGAGGAAATTTGATATTTTCCTCTCCTATGATTGTTCCATGTAAAAATTCCATTATTGGTTTCCCAGTCCATTAGCTGCAAGAATTGCATTTTTTCTTTAAATCTCTCTGAGTCTTGCTCTAGTTGTTTGATCCCCTTCTTTTCTGAGAGAGAAGAAATTATGTTAAAATATCCCCCCAAAAAACATGGGTTCTGGAAGGTTATAGGAGCGAGGTTTTGAAGGGAAATCAGAAAGGCTAACTTATCCTGAGGAAGTTGAGGGCCATATACATTGGAAATGACACCTAATTGGTCTAAGCCTACTAATTGGAAAGTTGTTGAGAGGGAGTAGCGAGTAGAAAAAAAATGGTTAAGGAGGATAACAGAGGGGTTCCAAAGGATGGCCAAACCCCATGAGGATCTTGTAGAATAAATTGTTTCTGAATCACATCCTCTCCAATACTTTGACATTGTCTTTTCCAAGAGATCCTATGTGCACTTAGTTTCTTGAATCATCATTATTGTTGGCTTTTCTTCAGAAATCCGAATTTTTAGCCTGGCTCTATGTTTGCTTGGGTCATTGAGGCCTCTTATATTAAATGGGATGACTTTCATTGAGAATGGAGAGTTTTGGATGAGAACTTCTCCACCATGCTCTTTATTCTGCCTTATCTGACTAAGAGTTCACCTAGTTCTTGCAATAGTCGTTTATTAGAAGGGCGTCCTATTTTTTTATCTTGTTTGGTTATTTTGATTGTTTCCTTGGCTACAAAATTTTTAATTCCTAGAGAGGAAGTAGTTGTGTGATTACCTTTCTGAGTAGTTCACGCTTTTTCCTTGTGTTTTGACTTAAGGAGAGATGATTCCAAGAGTTTCAACTAGTTTTCTGGGATGGACTGGATTTCTTGTCCTGTTCATGCAACCACTATGTTTTGAAGGTCCAGTACTTATGATTCCATCTCATCAATATCGTCCTAATCTATTTTTCTTTCCTGTATATTCCTCATTTACTCATCTTGATCTTTGAATATTGGGATTTCTTGATGCAGATTTGGGACTGTGGACCCCTAGCTGTTAGCTTCTGGAGCTGAAGGGTGGATCTAGGTTTGGTCCAAAGGAGAATGATGGGTCTCCATCTAGGATCCACTATTTTCTTCAAGTGTAGTCAGCTGTTCGAAAATTTTGTTGGTTCTGGGGCCCTTACTGTTAGGATGGGGTGTTGTCTTTCTAAGGATGTTTCTTTTCATTAGGACCTTTTCAAAACCTTCTGCATCCTTTTCTTGGTGGTATTTTGGTTAGTCCACAGGTTTATTTAATGGGAAATCCCTAAATAGATGGCCATGGGCATGACACTTACGACACCGGAGATGAATGTGTTTGTCAAAAATATTTTGGATCCACTATGTATCCCTATATTGGAGGCTGATTGAGGTAGGTAAATATTTTGAAACATCAAGATAAACACAGATCTTGGCATATGAGGTGTATCTTCCTTGGTGGGTAGTATATGTTATTCTGATGAGGGATCCCAACATATTTCCAATTCCCTCTAGATATCAGGAAGCCAATATTCTTGCGGAAGGCAGTACATTCAGATCCATACCAGAGCTTTAGTGAAGTCCTCTTTCTCTAGACTGGAGTTTTCTTTCTAAAGTTTTAAGTAAAGAACCTCTAAATTGAAGAAATAAGTGTCATTATGAAAGATTCGTTCTCTATCCTCTGTCAAATTGAATATAGAGGTGAAAAACCCTTTAGAACCCATCTTCATATCTACATCTCCTTTGGGCTTCCATATAGATTTAATCCACCATAGAAGGGCCTTTTTTGAGGGTTGTAATCCCATGAATTTATAGATCAGGGCATAGTCTTGCATATATTGGATGTTCTGCACCATTGTTGGGAGTTGGATCTCATAATGCAGAATTTCCTTGGTTTGGGGACTACAGGTAGAGGACTGTCCTTTTGTCAAATTCACTGAGTTCTAATCTTGTTGTGTCACCATTGGGGGCAAAGACTCATGATCTATCTTGTGTTCCTCCTCCATTTGACTCGGTGAATCAAAATGTATCTTTGTCTTCATTTGTGTTGGATTATATCCTGATTTAGCAAGGTTTAAAGTTTGGCGTGTAGAAGTGGGGTTGTAGCCAGCCATGACATTCCTAAAAGAGGTGGTGGTGCCACCTCCAGCGGTGGCCGCCATCAAAGAGAGCAGGGAAAATTCAAATTTCAGAAGATACATGTTGTAGAGTCGTTCTTTTTCATCATTAACAATTATTATTGTCAAGGTCACTGTTCAATACCAATTCTTTAACATAGAATCACAAGTACAAAAATCCATTCAAAATAATATGAAGGAAAAAACATGAAATGGAATCTTAAAAAATTGAAGTGATTCAATGTCATTGTATTGAATGGATGTAGGAAAAATTCATAAGATAGTAAACTTCCAAGACTTTTGATTAAAGTGGTTTCATTTATATAAATCCATTGAATTTAGATGTAATTTTGTTTGACATAATTGTGATATGAGGTGACAAAGGAATTTTGTCCATTATAAAAAAAAGTTAACCGAGTAGAAAAAGTTAAAAATAATAATAGACAAAGTTTTTCCAGATTTCAAAATTCTCAGAATGTTTTTCAGATTCTCACAAAATGTTTAAAACATTTTTTTTTTAATAATAAAATTTTTATATTTAATAAAATTATAATTATAATTTTTAAATTTTATATTAAATATGATATGTTAATGTAATTTTTTTAAATAATAATAAGATATTACAAAATAGACAAAAATTTGATTACATGAATATGATCATATTTTTAATTCAACTTAATATCTGCAAAATATATGTTGCATTATTTTTTTAACACTGAATTTTGCAACACTAAAATGGCCCTTTCATGTTATAATTTGACAAAGTTACTCAAAAGTGTAATAGTGACTAAATACAATTGTTAAATTGTTAGATGGTAAACCTGAGTAATGGTTGGATATAGCAGTGGATATATTGTTTTAATTATGTATCTGTATTATTTAAATTGGCAAACAAATCTGATGGTGGAGGAGTACTAGAGTTCTGGGTATATCAAAGTTTTATCTAGACAAATGGTGAAAGAAATGGGAATTTAGAAAAACATGAAGCACTTGTCAAATTTCTTATGGAACACAGAGACATTTGGTAAAGTTAAAAAACATGAAAACAACTTTCCAAAACAAGAAAGGCCAACTCCATCTTGGTAATTATCTATGTCAATTTAGATATGGAAGATGAGGACTAAGTTTTCTTGATTTGGTCAAGCTTAGCCACATGAAAACAACTTTCCAAAACAAAAGAAGCCAACTTTACCTTGGTAATTATCTATGTCAATTTAGATATTAAAGATGAAGGCTAGGTTCTCTTGTTGTATGTTGTTATTTCTGTTTTTAGTTTTACCCAATGATAAACAACTATAAAAAGTCCTAGCAAGTATAAAATATTTAAAATTTTATAATGCTTTTAGTTTCACCCAATGATAAACAACTATAACAATCCTAGCGAGTATAGAATATCTAAAATTTTATAATACTTTTAGTTTTAATTTTGTTCATGGAAACCATTAAAAGTACACTGCTTTATATGTTGGGTTTAAGAATATCATGGTTATTATTTAAATCACTGCATCTTAGTTTTCTCAGTGGCCAGAGATCACTATTTGTATACTTTTATGATAACAATAATAAAATAGTATATTAACTTAAAAAATTATCCTATTTTCATTTCGATTGTTTTTTGATATATATAAATTTAAACTTAAAAAGCACTGGAGAATTTTGTATTAAAAAAGGCCATAAATAGTTAGCAAAATACAAAATTCTTCCTCTAGCTACGACGAACATAAGAATTCTCTGTCTATCTGCTATTGCAATTTTCCTAGAAATGCGAACGGACATGCTGCTTATAAAAAAAACCTTCAAAATACATAATGCTTTAAAGAACATAATTCAATTGTGTTTGTTGACAGTCTCCCTTCTCTAGATAAGTTGATTGATCAGCTTCTGTTGATTCCTTTGATTGATGTCCAATCTCTTCCTTTTTAATTACCCCTTTGGAAGATTAAGAATTTTCTGGTGTGGAACCAGTGAATGAAAAACTAGACTATTCAGTGAACTAAACTCTGCCTCATTATCCTCAAGATTCTGTCGTTGCTCCTAATAAACACATAATGAAATCACTCAAAATATAAGATTGAGTGTCGTTTTTATGCATGAAGATTGAGGGGGTATATCACTGCTTTGAAGAATTTTGAATCTTGTTTACTCTTGTTCCTACACATTTCTTTGTGTACTCTTGGATCTATAGTAACACAAATAAAATAGCTGGAATCAGTGAATGAATATCCAGATTTGAGGTAAGAATAGCAAAAGGGAAACAGTAGAAAGTGCAAAGCAATATCAGCAAGCGCGTGCACAATAGGGAAACTGTTCCCACAAAACGTTATACTCTATGAACCACCGTAGGAGGAAAGGACAGGACCAATCCCAAAGATTGAAGGAAATTTCCCAGCAAAATATCAAAAGATCTCTACTGATGATTGCTAAAGAACTGATCCTAGAAATTTGAATGATTGTCAAAATTGAAAAGTAAACTATAAAGTTAGATAAAGAGGAAGGGAGTAAAAACGCTGAGTGAAAATCCCCAACACTCTGACCAACACTACTCTAGCAAACGAGAGGGAGTCCTGGCATGAACGTCATTCTTTCTAAGCCGAGAAATAGACTTCCAATAGGTGTAATAGAAAACCTAGTTTAGGAATAGAGTTCGAATCCAACCATATATACTTTTAATTTCTAGCTGGGAAACCACTTTTCCTCTCATCCTGTGTGTTGGAAATAGTAATTACAAGTAAGTAAGTTTCACGTCTCCGCTGATTTTTTCAGTAAGTTAGTCTGAGTCAGACTGTCATTCAATGTCTTATGAAATCTTAGTCTTTGTCAGTCGGGGTTATTATATGGAGTTGATCTTAATCTTTCTCGAGTTCAATTAATTAGTTGAAAAGTCAGTCAAATTTATTTTGAGTATTAAATGTTGAGTCAGTTTATATTTTAAAAAAGTCTCTTAGTGATGGTTGCTTTGGGACATCTATCCATGATGATTTATGATGACGAGTAGCGGATGGGTGCTAAGTCTGAGGGGTATTTGAGAGGCATTGTAGGACATATGCATTGATGATCATATTCCATCATTATGAGCCATTCCTTTAAGTTGGCTTTGGTTTCGTTGCATTCTGCTGATTTCCATGATTTTGACTATTTTGAGCTATAAGTCAATGGAATTCACTAAAGAGGTCATTTGGGCACATTACTTGGAGGAACCTCTGACATAATAGCTCATTGGAATTGGAGGGAGCAACCTCTGAGGATGGGATGGCACAAGAAGTGACTTTAGTGTAGGAAATACAAGGAGAGATGAGGCACCAAAGGTAAAGGTTAGTGAGTGAGAGTGATTTAATTGAATTAATTAAATAATATCAAAATGAAATTCTTTGGAGGGACAAGGTGAGTAAAAAGTATAAAGGAAAGACAGGGCCTCTTCTCATTCATTCATGTATGATCTTATTTTGATTTCTGGCTTCTAGTGAGCCCAATATTGGGGGTTTTTGGGGTTTTGACATAACAAACCCTAGAGGTGATTAGATGGTGAAATATTCCACCCTATCTTGTCCAAGCAGTCTCGAGGATACAGAAATACTCCCCACACCATTCTAGTTCCAAACCTACTCAGTTGCAGGAGGATTACACACAGTTAGTTGTGAGAATAGAGAGAGGGCACACCAGTTGAGGGATTCTAGCAAGAGAGGCACACCATCTTTGGAGAGAGATTAGTTGTAGGATATTGGCAAGGCCATTGAGAATTCTATCACTTGGGTTTTCAATACAGGGCCTTGGACATCAGATACAGTGCACAAAGGGCAGGTTTATGAAAACAGGATTGCCTGTGATGGGGCGAATTGAAGAAGGAGGCGTTTTGAGATCGAGGATCTAGTCATTTGGAAGGAGTTTACTTCAGATCTAACCACAGACTTTACCTAGTATTTGAGTCTGATCTATATTTTGGAGTGTTTCCAGAGCAGGGCCTTGCCTCCTTCTTGGAGTCCAATTATCTAGGGTTTGAGTCATCGAGTGGGGCACACCATTGGCCGAGGATTTTTAGATCTATAGAGATTAAGTGATGGATCTTGGAGATTAGAACCACTGGGTTGTTCTTACATCACAGATCTACTCGGTTAGCATATTTATTAAATTGATTGGACACTTTTAACTTGGTCCAAGTGTGGGGTTTCAACCTTCTATTGGGCGTGGCATTCTTATTTGGAGAGTTTGGCATTCAATTTGCTTGTATTGATCTTCATTTCTTATTCCAGCCTTTGGAGGCAGCATCTTTTGTGATAGCGGGGAGCATTTGGCGCTAGCTCTTATCTATTTTCTATCTTCTTGGCCATGTGTTGATCATTCCAGATCTGCATTTTCATTATGCTTGAGGTTCTCTATTTTATGAATAAAGAAGAATTGAGATGTTTTGGCTTGTCTATCTTATTGCATGGTTGAGAGTATGTTCCATGGACATCTCTTTGTTATTTGTTGCATACATATATAAACACATCTAAAAGGTACCAAGATCAACAGAGTTGTTTGATGAAATACCTCACTCATAATTTTAAAAGACACCAAAACAATGATAGTCCTTACATAATGGCTTGGGATCATTACAAGAGTCGTGAAAAAGAAAAACAATAGTAGCTCTTGAGGAGTCAAAGAAATTAAAGAGCACAAAATCTGTGTCTATAAAGTCAGTAGAAGTTATTGGAGTTGAAACTCATTATAGTTATTGTATTTTTTTCTTAGCGCAAACCAACAAATTTATTAATAACATGTATTTTGTGTGTTCACAATTTCATGTCTATTATTGAGTTCATGTGTTAAATACTAGCACTATTTTTCTACATCTATAAATGGTTCATTAGGTATTTTATCAAACATCAAGATAAGACGTCTGGGTTTGGTACACAATAGGGTCTTGAAGACTTCAATGGCGAATTTTGTGGCGATGTAGTATTTTTGTCATATGATGCATGGTTTCTTAAGTATTTGTAGATCAAGATCGGTATCAAAGTAGGTTGAGCACAAGCTCTGTGTCTATAAAGTCAGTAGAAGTTATTGGAGTTGAAACTCATTATAGTTATTGTATTTTTTTCTTAGCGCAAACCAACAAATTTATTAATAACATGTATTTTGTGTGTTCACAATTTCATGTCTATTATTGAGTTCATGTGTTAAATACTAGCACTATTTTTTTTTGCATCTATAAATCGTTCATTAAGTATTTTATCACAACATGCAGTAAGACGTGCAGTTTGTGAACTGCACAATAAGTCTTGAGACTTCAATGACGAATTTTGTGACGTGTAGTATTTTGTCACTGCGATGCACATAGTTTCTTCTGTGTTGTAGATCCAGGATCTGGTATCAAAGTAGGTTGATCAAGAGAAAGTTGATCAGAGAAACAACTCTTTCATAAAGTGGAAATATGGCTTCTACTTGAAATCTGCAACCTCCCACTTTCACAGGCAAGAATTATGAGTTATGGTTCTTGACCATGAAGGCATTGTTCCAAGGTCAAGATGTATGGGAGATAGTCGAAAATGGCTATGTGGAACCAACAAATCTGGCAACATACAATGCACTCACACAAGCTGAGAAGGATGCCTTGAAAGATCAAAGAAAGAAGGATGGAAATGCAATGTTTTACATACATCAAGCCATGCATGAGAGCATACTCCCAAGAATTGCATCCACAAAGCAAGAAAATGAAGCATGGACCATATTACAAACATATTATCAAGGTATGGACAAAATCAATACTTCAAAACTACAAATTCTTAGAAGAGATTTTGAAACTCTATCGATGAAAGATACAGATTCAGTAGATTCCTTTTATACCCATGTCATTGGCATGATAAATCATATTAAGTCTCATGGTGAAACCATAGAAGACAAAAAACTTGTTGAGAGGGTACTTAGGAGTCTTCCTCCTAAATTTGATACCCTTGTTGTGAATTTAGAAGAAAGAAAATACTTGAGTCATTTTATCATAGATGAACTGCAAGCTTCCCTCATTAATCATGAACACATATTGAAAAGGTCAAGTATGTCATTAGATAATGCATTTTCCGTGCAATCATCAATAAGTTGTGGAAGAGGAAGGGGGAGAGCTAACTCTAGAGGTAGAGGAAGAAGTTTCGTGAGAGGTGGATGTAGTAGTAGTCCTGGAAAGACTAGTGGAAGAGTTCAAAACCCAAATACCAATCAACCAAGTAATCAGAGAATTGACAAATCAAATATTCAGTGTCATTGCTGTAAAAAATATGGACATTATGCATATGAGTGCAGGAAGAGACAGTATGATCAAATCAAGCAAGGTCAAGATCAGTGATACAATGCAAATAGTCCCTCCAGTCCTATGTTTATGGCGTGCACTAAAGAAACACCTATAGTTTCCCCAGTTGAATGCAATGTTTCTCAAGCAAGTCCATGTGACATATGGTATCTAGATTCAGGTTGTTGTAACCACATGACAAGAAAATAGAATTGATTTTTAGATTGGATAAGTTAGTCCAAACCAAGGTTACACTTAGAACAAACATCCAAGTCACTTTCCTAGACAAAGGAAGTATAAACATTCTAACCAAACAAGGAGAACAAAAGTTTATGCTTGATGTATTTTATGTTTATGGTCTGAAGCATAATCTTATGAGCATAGGACAATTGTTACAAAAAGAATACAAAATCTACATGGAAGATAATAACTCTGTGATTATGGACAGACATCCAAGCAATCAACTTATTGCAAGAATCCAAATGACAAGTAACAAAATCTGCCCATTGAAATTGAAGACAGAAAAGAAGAGAGATACAACACTAGCTGTTGGTAAAGAAAAAGATGTGCAGTCAGACACTGCATTTATAGCAGAAAGTGCGCTCAGCTCCAATGAACAAAATAGTGCGCGCATTATCAAGAAAGGAGAAAGTAATGCATAGATACAGGAAGCTTTCCAATATGAAGTGCAAGATGATTCCTGGCTATGGAATTTTAGATTTGGACATTTGAACTTTGGAGGTCTAAAGTTGCTACACACAAAGGATATGGTAAAAGGTTTACCATTGATTGAAAAACCAGAAAGAATATGTGAAGGATGTATTTTTGGAAAGTAGCACAGAGAATCATTTCCAGTTGGCAAGTCTTACATAGAAAAATCTCCACTGGAAATAGTACATTTAGACATTTGTGAACCAACGCAAACTCCCTCTATAGGAGACAATACTTATTTTCTGACATTTATCGATGATTTCTCAAGAAAGACATGGATTTATTTCCTAAAGCATAAATATGACGCATTGAGTTGTTTTCAGCAGTTTAAATCACTTGTGGAGAAGTAAAGTGGTTATTACATCAAGGTTCTAAGAATTGACAGAGGAGGAGAATATATTTCAAGAGAGTTTCAGAACTTTTGTAAAGTTTATGGAATATACAAGCAATTTTCCACACAGTATACACCACAACAGAATGGTGTCAGAGAAATAAAGAACATAACCATCATGTAAATGGAGCATAGTATGTTGGAAACCAAACATTTTTCAAATAAGTATTGCATTGAGGAAGCAACAACTACAATATACATCATGAACAGATGCCTGACAAAGAGTGTGAAGAATAGAGTTCCTCAAGAAGCCCGAACAAGTATGAAGCATAATGTGGTGCACTTAATTTTTTTTGGTTGTGTCACATACGCACATGTTCCAGATGAGATGAGAAAGAAGCTATACAACAAAGGGAAGAAATGTATATTTGTTGGGTAATTTGAAGAAACAAAAGGTTACAAGTTGTATGACCTTGTCGCAAGGAAAGTCATAATCAGTCACAATGTCCAGTTCGTGGAGAATGAAGCATGGGATGAAAGCATAGAAAATATAGTCAAGATCATTGAACATGATGACACAAAAGAAGAAGAGGTGGTTCAAACACCATGTACAAGTCAGTGCGCAGCCCCTTCTACGCCTGTAACTATGACGCAAATCCTAGTACAAACAACTCTAGTAAGATCAACAGGTGCACAATCCACATGTAGAGCCCAACAAACACCAAAAAGAAATCCAAGTAGTTATACATCCCCAGATCCAACATTAGAAAGCTTGTTACCAAGGAAGACAAGAAGTCTACGCGACATCTATAATGAGGACACAATAAATTCATTTTATGTTTTTTCTCTGTTATCACAAATAGATGATCCATTAAGTTTTTAAGAAGTTGTCAAAGATGATGTATGGGCACAAGCCATGAATGAAGAAATCATATGCATGGAGAACAATTAGACATGGAAATTGGTATATGTACCTGAAGACAAGGATGTGATAAGTTTCAAATGGATTTATAAAACCAAGCAAGATGCAAAAGGAAATGTGCATAAGCACAGGGCAAGACTAGTTCCAAGAGGTTTTACACAACAACCCGGAATTGATTTCAATGAAAAATTTGCACCATTTGTGTGCATGGACACAGTCAAAAATATGTTATCCATTTCCACACAGAACATATGGCCAATTTATTAAATGGATGTAAAATTCAACATTTTTGAATGAACATTTAGAAGAAGAAGTACATGTGGAACAACCACAAGGCTATGAGGTCCCAGGACAAGAAGACAAAGTGTACAGATTAAAGAAAACATTATATGGGTTAAAGAAATCTCCCAGAGCTTGGTATAGTCGCATAGATTCTTATCTCACATAGAATGGATTTCAGAGAAGTGAAAGTGAGCCAACCGTGTACAACAAACCAAATCTGCAAGGTAATATGTTAATTGTTTGCTTATATGTGGACGATTTTATTTTTACAGGTGATTTTTGCATAGAAGAAATTATGTTAGTCATGAAGGATGAATTTGAAATGAATGATTTAGGGCTTATGAGATATTTTATCGGTATTGAAGTTCACCAGTCCAAAACTGGTATATTTATCTCACAATCTAAGTATGTGCATGAAATTATGAAAATATTCAACATGATAAATTCAAAAGAAACCCCAACAACTATCATAACAGGATTGAAGTTAAGAAAGGAATATAAAGAGTCTAAAGTGGATCCCACATTGTTTAAAACATTGGTAGGAAGTCGTATGTATCTAACAACAACAAGGCCAGATATTATGTATGGAATGAGCCTAATTTCCAGGTTCATGAAAACTCCAAAAGAATCACATTGGAAGGGAGGAAAGAGAATCATGAAATATGTGAATGGAAAAAAACATTTTTCCATTAGATATTCTACATAAGAAGGTTTCAAACTTATTGGATACACTAACAATGATTGTGGAGGCAACATAGATGACAGAAAAAGTACCTTTGGGTACACATTTCATTTCAGAATAGGTATGGTATCATGGGCATCAAGGAAGCAACCCATAGTGACTCTTTCTTCAACAAAAGCAAAGTACTTCGTAGCTACAAGTGAAACTTGTCAAGCAGTTTGGATGAGAAGAATGTTAAAATGACGCAGACCTCTCGGCCCTCGGGCCGAGATCTGTCTTCACAAGATTGTTCCTTAACCCCTTCAAGCCGAATCGGCTCTTTCAGATTCCCTGTTGGAATCTACTTTCAGATCGATCCACAGGTCCTTTTTGCAGCTCGCAATCTCACGAGTTCATGAGTCCTGACTCCCGACTCTTCCTCTCCAATATCGCGATACCCGAGATCGCACAATGGGTATATATCTTCTTTCGTTAGTGCCCTCTATGCGTGACCACCAGCTAAGCTTCACGCAAGCTCCTCTCGCTACTCGTCACTTCGTGAGTTCAAAGGTTGAACTCTTGTTCTCTTATCTCCTGAATCCCTGAGACGCGAGAATTCAGCGGAGTGTTGACTCCTTCCAATATGTGACGTGTGTCCGTCAGTCTATTTCCCAAGCCCACTATGTGGTTTTTCCACGTGTCTCTTATGACCAACTTCGGCACTTCACGACTTTGTTTCCCAAAGCGCTACCTCTGTCGTATCCTGACACTCGAAATGTCGAGACCCCAAACTCCTCGCTACCTCTTATCGCAACTCGTGACTTCGGGACTTTCAGGATAGAAGTCTCGACTTCCTATCCGCCGATATGCCGAAACATCGAAATTTCAACATGTCATCAATGCGGGTACCACAATGGAACTTCTCACCTTTTTGAGTTTTGGACTTCACGACTTCACGAATCTTGATGCTATGCTCTCGGTCCTCTGACTCACAAAACCCTGAAATGGTCAACAAAGGTTTGACCTCCGTGTCGACAAGTATGCCACCTGTCCACTATGTACTGTTAGGTTCTTCTTCACCTTGAAACCTTCGAATGCATGATAGGCACGGTGAGTCTCTAATCCAATGGTCCTCACTTGACTTGGATCCAACGGCTATCCTCGCTCCTCGCGATTTTTCCACTCACGACTTGGAGCACCCAATCTTTGGGCTCTCACCTTGCGAACCTATGAGTTCGCGAGATCCCTTGATCTCTGTCACCTGTCCTCCTTCGATGGAAATTTTAGATTCTTTCATGACTTTTCCATTCGTGAAGTCGAAGAACTTCCCTCTCTAACCTCCGATGTTTGAATCCCCGATAGAGAGGATCTTGTGACACGTGTCCTTCCAATCGGACAGCTCAGATTCTTTCGCGATTTCGCGACTTCGCCTTTTGCAACCTCATGAATCTTGATACAAAGGTTTTAAACCGTAACTCCTTTGCTCCTCTACACGATCCGACAGCTCTTGGAACTTCATGAATTCTCCACGGACAGAAATTTATCTACTAGCAAACCAACGTTGTTGCACCTTCTTCCAATACTTCAAGGCACTAACTCTCTAGAGCTTTTCTTCGACAACTTCAAAGATCCTATCCATCCTGGGCTTGATTGAAAAATCCTTAAGTCCTTTGGGGAAGTTCCCGCGCGCACTCCTTGTGGCGATTCTTCAAATACTTCCAAGTATTTGAACCTCTTCGACTCTGCACACTCCCTGTGACAAAAGTCTTTCCCACAACTCCATCAGGTTGCAAACTCTGAGACTCTTCTCAGCCAGCGCACACTTTGCACGGCTCTTGTGCTTAACTTGCACTTCTGCGAGAATGAGAACAATGCTATCCCTCCTGAGCTTTCAGAGACGAACTCTGACTTTTGTCAACGCACACCTTGCGAACAATTTCACTGCACTCCTTGCAGGAAACTCTTGCTCAGATAGGGAAACAATTGAAACTCATTCCTTACTCTCCCTCTCTTCAGATTTCAGACATTAAATATGAAATAAAACATTCATGCATCAAAGCAAATGCATAACAGAGATTAAACATGCACATATCAATCAACATGTATAAACACAGGAAGCAATTGAACACCATGAGTCTGAACTAAAGATCTTTGTATTAATCCAGAACTTTTGTACATGGGTTTTTACTCTACACAGCTCTTTGTTTCTTCTTCTCTATTCTCTCTTGATTGATTATGCTACTAATGATACAATGATACAAGTGAGGGTTTCTATATCCATTTTCCCTCCAGCTCCTAAAATTGTCTAATCTAAGAATTCAAAGCTATC
>SNQJ01S0004975.1:125244-136687 GCA_010110895.2 Picea sitchensis
CCATGAGTCTGAACTAAAGATCTTTGTATTAATCCAGAACTTTTGTACATGGGTTTTTACTCTACACAGCTCTTTGTTTCTTCTTCTCTATGCTCTCTTGATTGATTATGCTGGTAATGATACAATGATACAAGTGAGGGTGTCTATATCCATTTTCCCTCCGGCTCCTAAAATTGTCTAATCTAAGAATTCAAAGCTACCTACTTACATTTACTAGTATAAATGCCTCTTAGTCCTTCAGACGAGAGTGGGACGCTCAAGGTCTGATTACAATCAAGAAGTACGCCCTTCCTTAATTATCTTATTTAAGTTTGGCACATCCAACTTCAAAACATTTCAAACAATTTATCATGTGCCAAAATACGTTGGCAGTGTCCCACGCTTGCTTGTTGTTGGTGATGCTCCTTCATCATAAAATATTTCTTGTAGGAACAATAGGAACCAACAACGGTATTTTGTGACAACAATTCAACAATCAGGTTATCAAATAATCACGTGTTTGACAAGAAAACCAAACATATTGATACATGGTATCATTTTATCAGAGAATTGGTGAATAACAAAGAGATCTATTTAGAGTTTTGCAAGTCAAAAGAATATTTCACATATATTTTTACAAAATATTTAGCAAGAGATGCATTTCAACATCTACACGGTAGTTTGGGAGTTTGCGCTGTATCAGATGAGTGACAGTAAATGTCAATTCAATTTTTGATGATTTGTTTTTGTAATCCCACCTACTTATAATTAAGGGGGAGTGTTGGAAATAGTAATTACAAGTCCATGAGCTTCACATCTCTGTCGATTTTTCAGTCAGTCAATCAGTTAGTTATTCAAACTGTTAGTTAGTCTGCAAATACAAAGCCACATGTTTACACAAGACTAGTCTTAGTCAGTCGGCAAGTAGGAGAGTTATTAAATGAAGTCGATCTTAATCTTTCTCGAGTTTAGTTAATTAGTTGAAGAGTCAGACGAATTTATTTTGTGCATTAAATTTTGAGTCATTTTTTACTTCTGTAAGAAGTCTTAGTCGTAGTCTATATAAGTCTGAGTCTCTGCAGTATTTCTGGTGCGAGTTTCGGAATTTTATATCAATTATTTTGTGTGGGGCACGCTATACAAGTGAGATCTCCTGGAAAGGACAAAAATAGGCAAGTTGTGGGGAAGTTACCATAAATTCCACTTGGCAAATCAATTTTGTCGGACCTATGGCATTGTAGGAAGAAATATGAGAGAACTACATAAAATGAAGTTTCATACACAGAAAGTAGAAACTTGAGATCACGACATAAGAAATATTGTCATGAGAACCACCTCAAAATCAAGGTTCAAAAGTGATACTTGGCCAACATGCCGCAAAAGGAACTACACCAAATAAGCCTCCAGGAAAATCCTACTTGGACTCTTGATGAGGTGAAGGAATGCGTAGGAACATAAATGAACACAAAGAGATGGATTCAATGGAAGCTAAGTTGGATACTAAGATGGATGGTTTAAAAGGGGAATCATGGAAGTATTGAAAAGAATTTTATAGAGAAGACACACGAAAGTGAAATGCATCCCATGAAATTCGCCCAGTGAGGACACAAGGAAGGTAGAATCAGAATGGATAAACTCCAACTTTGGTTTGAAGACCAGCCAACGTTCCTATGATTGATATGAGGAAGTTTTATGTGAGGACAATCATGGATGCCGGATGGAGAAATTCTTTGGTCTCCATAATGTACCACATACAAGGTACAAATTGCTTCTTTGTATTTAGAAATAATCAATTTGTATGGTATTCAGTGGCTTTGTTCTCACAAATCATTACGTCCTTGGACAATTTTCATGGAAGAAATGATAACACAGTATGACGATACAAGGAGTAATACCTTCTTTGTAATTGATAAAATCTCTCAAGCAAAGGGTTCGGTTATCCTTACATTGAGAATTTCAAAGATTGAATATAAAAGGTAACCAATATTCCATATGAGGCACTTGATTTATGTATTCATAGAACTTTAAAGGATAACATTCAACATGAGTTCTCCTTTAGAACATAAACATTGGAAATCACATTGTAAAGGAGTGGCAATAAATGTTGAAAGTAAAATAAACATGGCTACTAGAAGGACCAATCTAACATATATAGAGAGCAATGCTCCTTCTTCTAAAAACACCTCAACTACTACAAGGTTGACACCTTAACAATTGGAGGAAAGAAAGAGAAAAAGTTGAAAATGCTTTAATTGTGACAACAGAATCCCGATCAAGGGACATAAAGTGTGGTGAGAAATTATTCTACATAGATTGTGAGAGGAAAGAAAGAACAAGACAAAGAACCATCTCCAAGATGAAAACGTAGAAAGCATTTGTCTAAAAGAGTTGACTTCCATGATAGCGTGTAATGCATTGGCTAGAATTAGCACTCCTCAAACCCTCAAGATCAAGGATACATCAAAAGAAAAAGGTAATAGTCCTAATTGATTAAAGCATTACTCCTGTTTCTATTCACTATAAATTAGCCAAAGATCTCCATTGCTTTGTATATCGAGCACCAAAGTTTCAAGTAATGATTGGAGATGGAGGAGCTATCAATTTCTTAGGAAAAATTCAATGAATCAATCTTACTATGGGAGTAATAGCAATGAATAGTCCAATGATTTCTATATACCCATGGGTGGTGTAGATTTTGTACTTGGAATCCAATGGTTGCAATCATTAAGAATAGTGGCTTTTAATTTTCAGAACTTTCTTGAAATTTTCATTAGAAGGAAAATTGGGTAAGAATATCCAGAGGCTTGGAGTAGTGATAAGCTCTAATGGTATGATAAAATTATTGAAAAGGGGCATCAAGGGGTTATTTCTACCTTGTGCTCATAGATGTTCAAACATCTAAAGCCATTTGTTCCTCAAGATCTCGAAAGGATAATTGATAATGGGAATTTCAAAGTATTTGAAGATATTTCCCAAAGGTCTTCCACCCACTAAATCATGATCATGAAATTCCCCTAATTCATGAGAGTGTTGCATGGGCCATATGGATACCCTTATGCCCATAAGAGTGAAATTAGGCATAGTTGAAATGTTAGAGGCTGGCATTGTGAGAAGCTTGTCCAAGTTCTTACTCACTTGAGTGGTAATGGTATTCAAGAAGATAACTCATGGTATGTGTCAGTTATAGAGAGCTCAACAAGATCACTATTAAGATAAGTTTCCCATTCCCATCATTGATGAATTGTTAGATGAACTACATGGGCAATCCTATTTCCACAAAGTGGATCTTCATTGAGGTATCATGAGATCTTAATGAAGGAAGAATATATCCCAAAACAACATTCGAACTCATGAAGGCCATTATGAATTTTTGGTCATGCCCTTTTAGACCTACAAATGCTGTTTCCACATTCCAAGGGTTGATAAGATTCCATTTTCAAGCCCTTCCTTCAAAAAATTTGTGGTAGTATTTTTGATGATATACTAATCTATAGCAAGTCTTGGGAGGATTATGTGTGACATGTTGACAAAAGGAATTGCTACAACTACTAAAAGTAACAACAACTATATACTTATTAATCAAATGTTTCTTTGGAGTAAAGGAGTAGAGCATTTAGGTCATATTGTATCTCATGAAGGTGTCAAGGTAGACCCCTAACAAGATTAAGGCCATGATGGGTTGGCCGATTCCCAAAACATTAAAAATCTGGGATTTTTGGGTTTGATAAGTTACTACCACAAGTTTGTTGAAACTATGGAATAATAGCAACACCTTTAATGACACTAACTAAGAAGGATGCATTTTCATGGACTCGAGGAGCCAACTAAAGCTTTTGAACAACTTAAAAGGTGATGTGTAAAGCTCTTATGTTGACCACTCCAATTCACAAAGGAAACCTTTTATTGTGGAATGTGATGCCTTGAAATGGCATTGGTGTATATCCAAATGCACAAGGAAGGAAGGCCCACGGCTTTTGAAAGTTGATCCTCAAGGGAAAGGACTTACAAAGCCATTTATGAGAAGAAGGAAATGGTGGAAATGCTACATGCATTGAAGAAATGGCGTCCTTACCTAATAATTAGGCATGAGTCAAAATAGATCATAGTCTTAAATAATTACTGGAACAAATATTATCTTCGGAAGAACAACAAAATGGGTAACCAAGATATTGGGTTATGATTTTAAAATCGTCTATATAAAAGGAAGAAAAATGTTGTGGGAGACGCACTCTCAAGAAAGGATAAATCTTAAAAGATAGCTTTCCTACTTGTGCTATCTTGATCATCAATGCGATTGAATGATAATAAAAGCAAAGGATGAATGGAAGAATGAAAAAAATTGTGAGCTCTCATTTCAAAGGTTGCGGCCGGGATTCGGGTGCATCAGATACATTTCATGGAAAAAATGATTCACTATGGTACAAAGATCACTTAACATTTATGCAGGAACTCAACTCAAACAAAAGGTACTATTGGAATTGCACACCTCTCAGGTAGGAGGGAACCCAAGACTTTTGAAAACTTACCATAGAGTCACGAAGGATTATTTTTGGGATGGCCTTAAACTAATGTTCAAAGGTTTGTGGAAGAATGTTTGGTTTTCCAACAAAATAAGATTGAAACAATTAAGACCCTAGGTCTTTACAACCATTATCCATCCCAAAAATTAACCTAGGAGGATGTTCCATGGATTTCATCACACTGTGAGGGTTACCAAAGTCTAAAGGAAAGGAGTGTCATCATGGTGATTGTTGATAGGAAGTGACAAAAGTACACTGCTGTGCCTCTCTCATCCCTTCAAAGCTAGTCTGAGTTCCATAGCATTCATGGAGATAGTTCAAAAGCTACATGGCAGCCCAAATATTATTGTAAATGGCCGAAGTCCCATCTTCCTTTGGACATTTTTGGACCATTTGTTTTCTTGTTTGGGTACTCAATTGGCTCATAGCTCATCCTATCATCCTCAATGCGATGGAAAAACCCAGATAGTAGAAAATGTTTGGAAGGATACCTTAGTTGCTTTGTCTCGATAAAACAAACACAATGATTCAAATGGATTTACCCTTGGTAGAATGGTGTATAAGACTTCCTTTCATCTGCAACAAAAATGACACATTTATGGCACTTTATGGATACTACCCTCCTTCCATCACTTCTTCTCTAAAGAGAAATCCCAATGTTCAAGAAGTGGAATATCACATGAGAATCAACAACAAGTTCTCTCCAAAATCTTAAAGGACAACTTTGATCATAGCACATAATCACATGAAGGCAACAAACAAATCCAACATCGTAGTGAAAGAAGTTTTGAAGTAGGGATAGATTGTTTTAAGACTACAACCATACAAAAAGCAATGTCCCTCAGAAACAGAAAAGCCGAGAAGTATAATAAATTATCAACAAAGTATTATGGACCTTATAAGGTGTTGCAAAGATTGTTACTATGGCATACAATTAGAGTTGCCTGCATATTCCTGAAAGTACACCCAATTTTCCATGTTTCATGCTTAAACAAAGGTTATACGTGACAAGATCGATTCAAACTATATTGCAGGAACTTGACAAAGGAAGGAAAATCATATTGGAACCTAAATCCATCACAGACACAAGAATTCAACTAGGCAGGAATAGATCCATTTAGAATTATCTCATTAAATGGAGGAGACTTCGGTGAAGATTCCATTGGGAAGATGAGTCTTTTATCACGAGAGCATCAAAGTTACTCAAGCATTTAGGACAACACATGTCTCAAGGGGGAAGGCATGTAAAGCCCTAATATTGGATCATTACCCCTTAATTGGGGCATATTATATTATTAATGTTATTTTATTTACTTATGTTAGCCTTAGGCCATTAAAAGTAATTATACCTCCTAGTCTCCTATATATACCAGGAGACATTTCGACATGAATCATCTGTGCTTGAACATTTAAATTATAGAGGGTAAAAGGAGGTTGCCCCTCAGAGAGGGGCACCTTATTTGAAATTATCTCTTTTTCAAGGCGTTGAGTACTTTTTATGAGTTTTCTATGCTATATTATTGATATTTGGTTCTTAACACCATGCTTGAATATGGGGCATGAATTCATCTATATCTTGTCCCTAGGACTACACATGTTATGCTCTATCATATAATTCTATTTTTATCTTGGTCAATTCATTTTGCACCATGAAAGCATAGTCAATAAAATATAAAGTTTGATACTTGTTGGATTGTAGTAGATAACTTGGTTTTCTAGAAAGGTGATTTTGTAGTAGATAACTTGGTTTTCTAGAAAGGTGATTTTTCTTTCATATTATTTCATTTTCTTCTCCACATCCATAACTTTATGAACACTAGATTTTTCAATAGATAGCTAGCAAAACCAAAGAAAAAAAAACTCAACTTTTTTATATCCATCACCACATTCTCAAATTGTTGCACATATGTTTTAATTAATGTCAAAGTTTTCATGGACATGGTAAGTTATAGCGCAATAATAGACAAGAATGAAAACATAAGTGTGCACAATAAAAGACAGTATGGCACAAAGTATGACAAACAAACGAAGGAAGTTATGAAAGGATAAAAATAACAGTGCATATAAGGATTGAAGGATGAAAGGATAAATGACACAGAAGAATATAAATGGCTAGGAATTTATCATAGAAATTATCAGTTGTTGATGGAATTCTTGGTTATAATAGATAAATGCAGTGATATCGATAGGGGGATGACCCATGACATAGTTCATAAGTGAAGTACAATGGAGAAAAATGCAATGGAGTAGATTGTGACAGCTTTCCCTATCCGTGATTGCAAAGTGGAGTGGTGGATGTTGATACTACAACATGGTGAAATATGTGCAATGATTGTAAGGTTCTTTGATCTAGTGCAATGAACGACACAGTGGAGTGTGAAGGAACAAAGTTGGTCGCTTATCATTGGTGAAAAATAAAATCTGGAGGTTGCCTTGAGTTAGTGTGACGAATGTCACAGTGGAGTGTGATGAAACAAGTGGAAGTTAAAAAATCAAGTAAGTGATTCAACAAGGGACACTCAGAGTCTGGCGGGGTAACTGGGTGAGAACACTACAGGGAAAGTGTAACAACTTGAAGACTTGTGACTTGAACTTTTCACTCCTATTCTATATGTGCATTGGGCGATTTATAAACTAGAATGTAAATGGTTGCGTCAATTTTTATGAGATGCAATATTTGGTCACATAATTGATCCTTGGTTAATCAATGAAAGAATCTACGATGATCCTTGAACGTTTTCATAAAACAAGGAATATTTGGTCTCTTTGATCTAATCAAAGAATGTGTAGTTGTAACTGAAAAATAAATATTCTTAATTTAGACAGAGGTATGTCTACATATAACTAACTGTACTTTGATGTGGTCAAGATACGTCCAAAATATAATTCTTATGTTTCCATATAATTAATTTAGAAAGAATCATGTCCACATATAACTAACTAGAATTTGATCTGGTCAATATATGTCAACAATGTAATTGTTATGCATTCACATACAATTAGTTGAACTCAAGAAAATATATTATAAATCAGGATGTGTGTTTATCAAGTGTGTTGTTGATGTACAAAGAGGGAAAATGTTTTGTAACTATTCAAAGGAATTGAACTGGACATATATAAGATCATTTTTTATTTGAAGAGAAAAGTCTTGTGAAAGGTATTGTTATGTAAGGATTTTTTTTTATTAGAAAAAAATGAATACAGGGAGGAAGGGTGGTGCAGAAGAGAGGATTGGTGTCCTCATCATTTTTAACATGTTGGTTTGTGAGAGGATTGGTGTACTTATCATTTTTAATAGGTTGTTTCCTGAGAGGATTGGTGTCCTCATTATTTGCAATAGTTTCATGTCTATCGAGCTGCAAGATTATAAATTGTAAGTTGGTGATTGCAGAAGAACATAAAGAAAGATGTTCTTTGGTTTTCTCCCGCAATGGGTTTCCACGTAAAAGTTATGGTGAACTATGTTTTCTGTGTTGTTTTGATTTATTTATGCATTGGTGATTAAGTAACCTCCTCAAAATAATATTAATCATTTAAAGAAAATAAAATCAAGAAAATTGATGTAATACTGATTCACCCCCCTCTTAGTGTTACTGTGAGTCTCAAAAATTGGTTTCAGAGCTAGGTTCCTTCAGTAACAACCTAATATTTGGAAGGAATATTACAAAAAAAATATGGCAAGTCTAAATTCCTCTTCGTCTTCAACCAAACCTCCTCTATTCAATGGAACATTTTTTTTCTTTTTGGAAAATCATAATGAAGACCTACTTGATGTCTCTTGGTATGGAAATCTGGAAGATCCTGGTAGATGGTTATAAAATCCTATAAACTCTTCCAATTGATGAAGGTGGTAAGAAAAATTAGTAAAGTAATGCAAGATCTATGAATGTTGTCCAAGGTGGTATTGTAGAAACATATTTTTTTTAAGTAATGCAGTTGGAATCAACAAAGGAAATATGGGACAAACTGGTAAAAAATTATGAAGGAGACAAGAAAGTAAAGTTGGCCAAATTTCAATCTCACAAAATGAAATTTTAAATCCTAAGGATGAGTGAAGATGAAAATATTGCATGTTTCTTTCTCAGAGTAGATGATACTGTGAACACTATGAAGGGGATAGGTGAGAAGATTGAAGAAACTATTGTGGTTCAGAAGGTAGTGAGATCTCTTCCCTCAAGACTTGATGTGAAGGTTTCTGCAATAGAATAAATGAATGAACTAGATAAACTGACGATGGATAGGCTCCATGAAATATTGATTTCTTATGAGATGAGGACCAAGAAAGAATAGCCAAATCTAAAGGATGTAGTTTTCAAGGCATCAACATCTCAATATCATGATTCCTCTGAACACTTCTCAGTTGAAGAAGAAGATAAATTTGTAAGGAAACTAAAAAGGGGATCCATAAAGTATCAAGGTATGATACCATTCAAATGATTTAATTTAGGTAAAGTTGGTCATTTTTCATCCAAATGTTCATTCAAAGAACACAACACCAATGAAAAAGGAAGAAACGAAAAGGATAAACCTAGGGAGTTTAAAAAGAAAAAGAATTTTAAAAGGAAGAAATTTTATTCAAGGGAGGATAATGGAATCTCTTCAAACACTGAAGAATAATAATATGAGCCAGATACAACTCAAGATGAAAAATATATCATGGATCTAGAGCAACAAAGACTTGATCAAGATAAAACAGACACAAAAGAGTGTGAAATTATAGTCGACATGGAAGGAGAACTCATTAGTGCTCTGGAGGAAATATCTCGAGTCAAGAAAAATAATAGACTAAGAAAATAGAAGTTACAAATTTATAAAGAAAAATACAATGATATTAGCGAAGATATCGTCGTATTAATAATGTATCTAGAAGAGGCCAAAAGAAGAAAAGAAACATTGATGAATCAAATAAAAGAAAAGGAAAACATATGTGACAAGCTAGAATGAAAAATAGTATCCTTAAGAAAATATATATTTAAATCCAAGAATCAAATGAATATCAAATTTGTAAGATGATCTGAAATCCTAGATAAGGTTCTTAGCAATCAGAGATCACCAGATGAGAAGATAGGACTAGGATATAAGGAAAGTTTGAACATTGTCAAAGGTGAATCAAGCATCAACATGTCAACTACCGAGAAGATGAAAATCTATTACAATGATCTCAAGGGAAATAACAGTCAAACTAACAAGTAAGGAAATGAAAAGAAGAAGTAGTTAGAATATGGTAGACAAAGAATGATTCCCACAAGTAAGTTTTTCATTCCAAGGCATACAAAATTTTCTATGGATATTGTTTCTCTTGTGCTAACTTTGGACATAAGGTTGTGATTTGTTGGACTTTTAAACATAACAAAAATATAGGAATGAGATTTAATAAACCTCGAATGGCTATGTATCATAATTCCTGCAAATGCCTTATCTCCTCTATTAAATGACCTTGAATGACACATATGAAACATTTTTGACACAAGGAAAGTGAATGCAAAATCAAGATGATGCCTATGTTTAAGCAAGATAGACAAGAAAATTTTACCAAGGTCTGGAGGAAGAAAAAAAAAGAAAAAAGAAAAATGTGAACTGGCTCTATATGCCAAAAATCAATAAAACCAATGGTATATTGATAGTGGTTGCTCTAAGAACATGACAGGAGACAAGAGAAATTTTGAATCTCTAACTGAAGGAAAAGGTGGTAATGTTACTTTTGGAAACAATGCTCTAGCTGGAATTAGAGGAAAATAAATTGTTGTTGATGCAGGAGCATCGCCAATAACAAGCGAGTGTGGGGCAAACGCCAACACATTTTGGGCACATGTTGAATTGTTTGAAACATTTTGAAGTTGGATGCATAAAACTTAAATGAAGAATTTAAGAAAGGGCATACTTCTTGATTGTAATCAGACCTTGAGCATCCCGCTCTCATCTGAAGGACTAAGAGGCATTTATGCTAGTAAATGTAAGTAAGTAGCTTTGAATTCTTAGATTAGACATTTTTAGAAGCCAGAGGGAAAACGGATATAGACACCCTCACTTGTATCATTGTAACATTATTAGCAACATTATGAGAAGAAATCATAGGAGAGTAGAAGAAGAGAGCTGTGTAAAGTAAGAACCCATGTACAAAAGTTCTGAGAGTAATATATGAAGCTTGACTCAGAATCATGGCATTCAAATACTTTCTGTGTATGCATGAATGAATGTTATGCTCATGATTGTTTACTCTCTATTATGCATTTTCTTTGATGCACAAATGTATGATTTCATATTTAATGTCTAACATCTGAAGAGAGGGAGAGTAAGGAATGAGTTTCAATTGTTTCTCTGTTTGAGCAAGAGTTTTCCTGTAAGAAGTGTAGTGAAATTGTCCGCAAGGTGTGCATTGAAAGAAGTCAGAGTTTGTCTCTTAAAGCTCAAGAGGGATAACAATTGTTCTCATTCTCGTAGAAGTGCAAGTTAAGCACAAGAGCCATGGAAGGAGTGTGCAGGCCGAGTGAAGTCTCAGTGTTTGCAACCTGAGCAAAATTGTCAAAGGACTACTGTCGCGGGAAGTGCACATAGTCTAAGACTTCAAATACTTGGTGTGTATTTGAAGAAGTACCGCAAGGAGTGCGCGCAGGAATTTTCTCCAAAGGACTTGAAGATTTTCAAATCAAGCCCAGGAGGTTTAGTACCTTGAAGCGTTCAAAGGGGAGGCATTGCAAAGTTACTTGGAAGTTGATAAGTTCTGTAAGGGGATATTGTGTTCATTTCGCAGGAGTTGTCAAGGAAGCTTTGGACGGTCAGAAATCTCCAAGAGAAATTCGCGAAGTCCCCAGGACCATCAGATCTTGCAGAGGAAGAAGGAGGTTTATGGTGAGTGTGTTTTTTGTTTAAGATCAGGGGAGAATAGAGATATAGGATCTGAGCCAACAAGGGTGGTCAGATCACCCACGTAAATCTCATTTCGG
>SNQJ01S0004976.1:2854-24664 GCA_010110895.2 Picea sitchensis
GGAAATATCTGTCTCTGTGTTTCTCATATATGTGAATGATGTTGAAAGTGCCATTGTTTATTTCCCTGCATTATTGTGATCATCATTCAGTGTTTCTGCAAAGAATTTAAAAGAAGCATGATTGTTTAAGCACGGTAACAACTGATTCACCCCCCCCCCCTCTCAGTTGTCCAACAGATGTGACATGGGAGCATGAGGATGCTATGCGAGCAGAATACCCACATCGTTTTGAAAAGTTTGGAAAACTTGTTGGTGTTGTGTAAAGAGTTTCACTAAGGACAGTGCAAAAATAAGGGGAGGAGATTGTAATATCCCCAAGGATGAGCCCTGTTGTATTTATGAATTGTAAACATATTTTGTAGGCTGGTGAGCTGAGTATTGATAAGATGGTGGGCTTATGTGTTTGTTGGGATAGAGAGCCTAAGTGTTAAAGGCCAGGAGCCTATTTTTGTATATGTAATTATGCAGAACATTAATAAAATATATACATCACTGCGTGCAGACTGACCACGAAGAAAGAGTGATGGGGGAATAAGATTCCACAGAGTGGGTAAGGGAAAGGGGGCTGAAAGGTTGGAAATAGGGGCTTAATTCCTTGAAAATAATAATTTATTATTATTCCAAAGCTGTGTAAAAGACATGTGTTTTTATCCTAAGTCCTGGGAGAGGCAACGCATGTAACTCCAACCTGTGCAAAAGGGAACACATGAATCTCCATGAAGACAAGTGTCGACCTGGGCGCATGCAGTTGAAGGTTCAAGTGTCAGCTAGGTTGGGGGTTCTTCCTCCATTCTTCCTTCCTCTATCTGAACAGTGTGGGTCGGAATCTGATCTTTGCATACCCTCACACAACACTAAAACCAGAAAACCGTGATGTTTTCTTGAGAAGCCGATTCATCCTCTGTGTGAACCATTTGCGTCTTCATTCGACCTTTGTGTTGATTCCTTGTCATGCACCCTGAAAACCCGTGGCAAACCCGTGGAATGAGCCATGTCTCCTATGCATCTTGTGAACCCGGTTTATCTTCCCTTGCAGAGCCAAGTCCATACCTAAACCGTTCTGGGGTTGCTACCTTTTGTTTTTCTGAGTGGTGTTGACCAGTTGTTGTTGTTGTTATCCTTACCTTGTGGGAATTGAGTTGAACCGTGGTTGAAGAGGCAGTTTGTCAGGCCTGTGATCAGCTCTTTCCAGGTGAGAGAGTTGTTGGGAAGTGAGTCCAGCACCAGCTATGGAGCTCTGAGAATTCCTTATCCGGCCTATTGCCGACACCGAGAGAGGGAGGTGAAGCAACCGATGGACTGTGTGACAGTTAAGGTGTATACTCCTAGGTGGAACATGCATGTGGGGAATGAGAGTCTATGAGTAGTGGGCATAAGAAGGCTCTTGGGGAGAATCCTTTCAATTGCACTGTGCAATTTTCATGTAACCTTAGGCTAGTCTAGGATTCCCTTGCCCGGGGTTGAGCTTAGTCCCATCTCGGGGGTGACGCATTGTTGAGCGTGATGAGAAACAAGGTCTAAGGCTGGGAGGTTTGTGGAAGGTCTGCACCTAGTTGGTGGAGTTAATCTAGCCTAAAAGATAAGTATCAATTATGTGCTTAATTATGTATTTTATGCATGATTTGTGATGCTTAAATGTTATCATGTATTTTGTTGTGTATCTGATTTATTGTCTATTACATTAGAATCTAAATGGTAACAATAATTCTGTGATTATTGTGATTAAGTGTTTTAATTGATTAAAATGCATGTTATATATCTATGTATATATGTGAATGTTCCGCGTAGTAGCATTGCCCGACCTATTGGTGGCTGGGGACGTTACAATTGTAAACCATCCCCATCTACCTTCCAATATGGATTCAAAATTGTTGTCACTTGTACTACACCCAACATAGATGCCACTTTGTATCATCGGTTAGTTGGTAGCCTCTTCTATTTGACTCATATGCCTCGTGATATTTCCTTTGTTTTTGGTCTTGTTTCCTAGTATATGTAAACACCCCATCAAATCTATTGGAAATAATAAAAAGGGATACTTTGGTATGCCTGGGGTATGGTTTAGTTTGGGATACATTTTAATTTAGGGGGGAATCCTTTACTAGTTGGTTTCACTAATTCAAATTGGGATCGTGACCCTAATGATCAAAATTCTACTACACATTATGTTTTTAGTCTTGGTTTAGGACCATTCACTTGGGCTTGTAAGAAAAAAAAAGATTTTTCTCTTTCTTCGGAAAAAGCAGAGTATCAAGCAACAATTAATGCAAGTCAAGAGGCCTTGTGGCTTCAATAGATCATTTTAGATTTTGGATTCCTACAACAACAATTGAACACCCTATGACGTGACAATTAGAGTGTTGTCAATCTCACAAAATATTCAATTCAACATCAATGTAGAAAACACATTGAGCTACAAATGCACTTCATGAGAAACCTCATTCATAATCGAGTTCTTGAAGTGATCCTTTTCTCCATATATGATCAAGTTATAGACATTTTCACAAAGTATCTTACAAAATCAAACTTTTCCAAACTTCAATCTATGTTAGGAATTTAGGAAGTTGTCATTAAGGTGGGATAGGCTCTAATGCCTCCTTCTTTCTCTTATTGTGTGACCTTTGTAAATGATTCAATCCTATCCCAAGTTGTTCTTAAGGGGGGGTGTTAGCATATTTATACACTTAGGATTTATCTAAGGTCAACTTGGTCCAATGTGTCTTTAGGTAAAATTTTGTTTTTTTTTGTATGCATTTGTAGTTATACAATCTGATGTTCATGATATGTTCTAGATATAGAGCAATCTAACATCTCATATTCTCCTTGATCTTAATACATATATTTATCTATGGCTTAACACCTGATTGGTCCATGAACTCTTTAAAGACAGTGGAGCATAATTTGTTGATGATCGATTGTGAGAAAATCTCTTGTAAATTTGTTTTCTTTTGCATTAATATATTTCCTCAAGTGGCCACATTGGCTAGGGCCGTGGACGTTTTCCCTCTTAGACGGTTTTAACCATGTGTTAGAAACCTAATATATTAAGGGTTATGGTATCATTAACTTGTGATGGAATATGAATAGTCAATTGAATATGAGCTATCGTCGAGAGTCCAAGAGACCTCTTGGAAGATGAATCAAAACGTCATGATCATGTATTTATATGTGTATCATATTGATCTGAAATGATATTTTACACGACAATGGTTGAGTTATTAAGCATGTGTTAATTAACCAATTAGGAAGTTGAATGAAAGAGGAAGAATTATATAAGATACATCACAACCATATGCACATATACAGATCTGAAATAAAGAATAAATAAAAGCAAACCATAAACACCAATGTGATAACGAAGTTCGACAATCTCGCCTACGTCTACGGGCCTTGTCTCAGTGGGATTTCTTATTTATGTTTGAAGATTTTCAAGTACATCATGAAAGTTCCAATGGATTACAACAATGATTTGGTAGTATTCTACCAGATCTCATGAACCCATCAAAAGAAACGACACCCAAATCAGATGATCGAAGCTCCTAGAAATAGCCTGCAAAGGTGTGCTCCTCAATAGATTCCCTGCATGACAATGGATTTGGCTCAACAATTCGGCGGCATAAACCTGTTATGAACCTATTCCCATGGCCTCAAGAAGGCCTGATTTATATAGATCTTAAATTGGTAACCATCTCCCAACTTCCCCCCAAGATCTGGCTTCAAAAAGGGCCCAATATCCCCCAACATTGGCCAAAAATATCCAAAAATGTTGATAAAATCAATTAAAATCACTATTATATAGTGATAACACCCACTTTTCACATATATTGGGGATAATCCCCTAGTCCTGGGTGTGCACACTTAAAACATAGTCACATGCATAATATGGCCAAGTGTCATCCCCCTAGGGGTTGCGCGTTGGTCCTTACCCCGCAAACCTCGGTCATATGGAGTGTTAAATGGAACCGTAGGCTTGACACAAGCCACAACCATGCACGCAAAAGGGTATATGACAGTCTGGGTCACATGGAGTGTCAAATGACAGCCCCAAAACTAAGGGCTATTCCACCACCTGTCCGCCAATATAAAGCATGACGATTTCGAAACCGTGGCTAGTCCATTTCATTTGTGCCAACGGTTTAAAAATCTTGTGCTATCTGATAAGGACCAGGTCACCTGCAATACCGCCGAAACCGGAGGCTAGAATCCTCCATACCCATGCCAAAACTGAATACAACTGGGCCAAGGTCACACTACAGTGGTCATATGGATTATAAAAAATAGTTGAACCGAGGGCTGGGGCTAGACCATATCCCTAACTTTCTCCGACGGGACCACCATTCAAACTTAAATAATACATTCGCCCTTTGTATAACAAGGATCATCAACGGGCGGGCTGGCTAGCCTAACCCTGCCAAAGCTTAGCTCGGACATGAGGTCGTGGTTTCAAAACTATTGGAGTCCAAAAATTTTCCAACCAACTTGACCAATAAATGGGCGCCACATGGAAGCTCATGTCTGGGCCACGTGGCATCACCTCATTCGTCAAATTTTGATTCCACGTGTCAAGCATCGACTAGACCAACTATACTACACATGTCTGCCATCTCATCCACCCTGTCAGCACTGTCTTCCATGTGTGGTACCTACCACATAAGGTGTACATGCATGCCACATGTCACCTTTGCAGTGGTGACACATGTCACCCCCAGATTGGTCCCATGTACTTGTCCACATCACACGTCTGTACGCCCAGTCACCCTGCCACATGTCACCTCCAGAGGCTGCCACATTAGCGTTGATTGTGACTTTCCATGTCATTTTTACAACCGTACGACCTGTACAGTCAGTTGCCACATGGCAGTGTATGGACTGTACAATCATCATTTTTTTGCTTGTTTTGCAAAACGAACAGATCACCATAACTTGAATATGATGTATGTTTGAGCTATTTCAATTTGCATTGGATTCATATCAACAAGGCCTATGCACATGTTTGTTTTGAAGCCATTCTGAGAACTTTTATTTTTAGGCCTTTTTGAGCCCCATCAAGCTCCTGGATCCAAATATGGATCACATATTAATGAAAATGTTTTTCATTCTTATCTCCATTTGGTGCATTCCATCATTGGTATCATATCTCGATAGTTCTTAGGGCCTATGGTAGTTTTCCATAGAATTTGATTAGGTTATATCTATGATTCTCAAGGTGTTTCATGTGAAAATATCTCTATTGTCTCCTCTTCCATGAGCACCAGTCTCAATCTGCTAGTTTTTGTTAGTCTACCCCTAGTCTACCCTCATTCCTATGCAGGCATTAAGGTATCTGTCCCATCTCATTAGTTTATCTATTTTTCCTCATCTTTGAATATGCCCATCCATTTAGCATATTATCCATGAATCAAGCTAGTCTTGTCCTCTCACTCATCCTCGATATCTTCTCATCTTCCATAACGTACACATGTTTTTCTCCTCATCATATTTATGTCATAATATTCCCTTAGGTACTAAATAGTCATCCAAAAAAAACACCAAATTTAAACTGACTACGCATTCCTCTTTCTTCTTGCCAATAATATTTGTTGGTAAAGAAACCCCGAGTCTAGAGAAACCTCATTCAAATATTTGTAGTGGAGTCTAGTAAGTGTTTTTATAGGTGCTAATGATATGTAGAATGCCTCTCCTTTCCAATTGTGTTCTCGTGAAATATAGATGAAGTGGTATCGGGAAACCAAAAGTCACAGGGTTTCTTAGTTGGAGATGTAGACTTGAACAGATTCTTATTTCTCTAGACGGTCGAAATTACTATATAAATTTGGTCGAAAGTTGGTTCTATAGAGGATTTTCAAAGAAAAAATATCGGTCGAAGCAGAGCTAAAGGACGCATGTAAGTCAATATTAGGTCAGTGGTATTGGCCATTGACTACAACCTGCACACCATAGTCACAAAATAATGCATCGGTAATTGAGTGCACTCGCTCTCCATGCACTAGTGTAGCACATGAACAAAGTCGTAAATCCAACAATGAAACACTCATCTTGGTTTGTGATAGTGGGAAGAATACTTGGCCTATCACACAGTCTTCCCACATTTGTTCACCAAAGTGAAAATCGTCACACCAGAACCAAATATCAGTGTTGCGATCAGGGAAAGAATGAAAATAGTTTTCAACTCTCGACTTGACATTTAATTTCAACCATAATATTCGATATTGGGAATTCATCATTGAAAATTTACATGGTTGGAATTTCTTGACCAGTGAATATATTCTACTCAGTTGTATTTACTTGTCAACATGATAGTATGGTGGATGGGTTCACATGTAATACTTCCATCCTTAGCTATAGTGGGGATGAAACTTATATATTCGACATCCAATAAACCCATCGCTCGATTTCCATCTCCACCTCCTTGCATTACAATATTAAGTGTTATCTTAGTCACTAATATTGGACTTGATATCAGTTGTAAACCATAATCCAAATTGATGTTTGCATACACCGATATGTGCATTAATAAAATTCTTCGATATTTTTGAATGAAATTTGTTGGATATTTCATTGAAGGGAAGAGATAAGTGCACGTTGCTAGACCAATGGTGAGAAATTGAAGACGAATCTGACAATCTAAGTTTGAAATCCAATCTAAGGGTCTTTTTTGGTCTCTTTCCACTTATTTTATTTGGTGATTTTTGGGTCTTAGGATATTTGTCTTATTCCTTGGCATGGTAAACAATAAAAAATTGTTTGAGCTTGAGGAATAGGTTTAGAACAAGGAAACTCGGTGGATGCTAAAAACAACATGCGGTGTGAAATTCCAACAACAACACCAACATTTGGAAGAATACCCAAGAGTTGATAGTAATTTCTCTTTATTTAACTCTTTCATAGAGATCGAGAGAAAGATTTTGGAAAGAAGACAAATAAGTTGGAAGTTCCTTGGAGAATGATAAATTACACATTCAAATCTAGAATCACGAACAATGGTTACTTGCAAATAGTCTTTTTGTAAGTTTACATGTATTTTTTTAATTTAAGTTGAATTACATTGTAAACGAGTGCATTTTTGGTGGAAATTGACACCCTCCATTTGTTGAGTTTGCATTGAAAATTATGATTGTTAAAGGGTGGAGTTGCAAGAAACCCTTGAGGTCTAAGTTGGTGTCTAAATGAATGAAATTGAAGAACTATTAGAGTTACTGAACACTCTTATACTCTCTATTTTTTACAATATTGTCACAATTGACAATGAAACTCTTCAATATGTTCTAACTTGTTTGCAAGGTTCACAGACCAAAGTAGAATTGCTTTAAACTCAAACTCAACTTCTTCATGATGAACTTCAATGAAAGAATATTCAACATTCTAAACTAGTTTTTGTTTAGAACAACCCTCTATAGAATGATTATGATTATGATCCAGATCAATAGCTAGTTTAGGAGAAACTCGTTGAGCCAACTTCATATACAATTGCATATGAAGATGAAATTTTGCATGAACAGAACAACTTTCTCATCTAAATCATCATAACTTAGGAATAAATCCCGAGACAAGCCGACACAAAACAAGTATCAGATATGAAAAAGAAGTTACCTTTCCTTGTCTAGATTATATCAAATAATCTAGTTTCTACCAAAGTGTTTCGGATTTCATCCAAAGAAATTTCTTATTCACTTGCTCCAATTCAAGATAATATTCTTAAATTCCAACATTGTCATGAGTTGGCCAGGAATATATGATGTTTTTGATATTCCAATGTAGAATCATTTGTGGAAGAGTATGTCATCCATGGCCTTTAGATAGATGTTTCCAAACACAAAGAAAATTACAAGAGTTAAGAACCACTATGGATGGATGACTTCTTGGTGATGGTCATCAATAGACAAGAAGATATCTCAATCATGCTAAAGAATTCATTCTCAAGTATTGACACATATATTATAGGTTGAATATTTTCATCTTTATCACCTTGATACGACATGGGGATATTAGTGATTGTTAATTAGGGATTCAAGTTTTGAAGTCCTATCAGTCGAGTAGAAACAAATGAGCTAACATCAAAACCATCAACATAATTTGGTTTTTGGTTTTCCTTAAAACCTCCATTGGTAGAAGACATTGAAGCTTCCCACTAGACAACATTTTGTGGTTATCTTAAACCTCCATTTTAGTAGAAGACTTGCATCTTCTACTAGAAAATAGTTATGGTGTGAAAACCTCTATTTAAGAACACTTCCAATTAGCAGAGATGACATCATATTCTAGCTAAATTAGGAAATTTAATGGGAACCATTGATACATAGAGCCAAGATATGGGATTTTTTGTCTTCCTTAAACTTCCACCACCATTTAGTATAAGACATCAGCTTCTTCTAACCTTTGGTTTGTGGTTATCCCAAAACCACCCGATTCAAAGAGCACACATTTATCCATTGTCACTTCCATGGTATATATATCTTCTTGGAGCTCACATACACCTTCATATTAAAGGGGGGTATGTTGTAACCTAATCCATTAAGGGATATCGCATCATTCACTTGTGATGGAATATGAATATTCAAGTGAATAGGAATCATCATCAGAGACTCTTAAGGAGATGAATACAAAGTTCTTGACCATATATTTATATGTATCATATTAATAAAAATTCTATTCATATCTTATCTCCATTCGGTGCTCCAACATCATGAAAAAATTGTGTTATGATCTTTGATCTGGCCGTGTGTTTGGTTTCTTAAGGTGTTCATCGTATGTATTGAAATACCCTATTTTCGAACAAATTCTCATCCTGGTGCACAATAGAAAGGGAATATTAGGTTGGTACACAATTACAATGTTTGGACCTATGTATGTTTCATCATTAGGTTAACCTATGTACCATATTTCATTCATAGATGATTTCTCAAGGAACACATGATTTATTTCTCTGAAAAATGGAGGTTTTTGAGATGTATTTAAAGTGTTTAGCGATTTTATTGGAGAATTGAAAGAAGAAAATAAAGGCGTTGAGGAAAGAATAATGGTGGATAGTTCTACATATTTAAATTCAATTATGTAAAATTTTAAATAAAAGGAAAAATACTACTTCATACACACCTCAACATTGTTGCAAAAAGGACGAATAAGGTGTTGATGAAAAAAGTAAGGAGAATGCTCAGTAGTACCAATTTAGGACATAAATTCTAGGAAAATGTAGTGGATATTGCATGTTAGCTAGTAAATCAATCACCCTCCTCATCGTTGGTTGAAAAAAATCCACATGAAGCATGGACTGGTAAATCAAAACTCTCTTAAACATATCATATTTTTTGGTTGTGTGCTTATGTACACAAAACTCTCTTAAACATATCATATTTTTTGGTTGTGTTGCTTATGTACATGTTCCAAAGGAAAATAGGAGTAAGTTGGATAATGAAGATGAAAAATGTATCTTTATTGGCTATAAAGATGGAATAAAAGGTTATAAATGTTGGGACCTAATAACTAAGAAGGATATTTATAGTGAGGATGTTGTTTTTGGAGAGGTTAAAGATGTTCCCAAACAAGAAGTCATACCAAAGGTAAATAAAAAGAGATAATAGAGTTTTAGTTTAAGGATGCAAAACCTGACTCAACAGAAGAACATGAATCAAAAGAAGAAAAACCTCATACTCCAATATTAAGGAGATCGATTTGGGAAAGAAGGAAATCAGAAAGGTATACTCCACCTTATTTTTTTCTAGATTTTATTTATCTATTGTTGATGATGATCTCAACACTGTTAGGGAGGAAGTGGATTCAAAGGATGGTAAACTATGGAAGATGGCAATGATTGAACAAATGGATGCCTTGGATAAGAATGAGGCTTGGGATCTATTTGAGTTTTTATCTGGAATAAAACTCATTGGTAGAAAATGAATGTTTAAGAAGAACTTGAATGTAGAAGGTAAAGTGGAGAAATACAAAGCTCACTTAGCAAAAAAAGGATATTTCCAGGTAGAGGGAATTATTTTTTGTGAAATTTGTTCTCCTCTTACTAAATTAACTTCTATTAGATTTATTTTGTCTGTTGTTTCTTCTTTTGATATTGAAGTAGAGTATATGGATGTGAAGAAAAAATTCCTACATGGGGATGTTGAAGAAGAAATCTACATGAAACAACTATAAGGTTTTGCAGTGAATGGAAAGAAAGAGTTGGTTTGCAAGCTTAAAAATTTCATGTATGGGTTAAAACAATCTCCAAGGATGTGGTATCAAAAGTTTGATACTTATGTATTGGGATGTGGTTTCTCAAGAAGGAAAGTTGATCACTATGTGCATTCCAATATAGTTGGTGATCGTTTTATTTATGTGGTCTTGTATGTTGATGATATGTTGTTGATTGGAAGAAAAAAAGGAAATCATCAAGGATGTCAAAACTCATTTGTGTTCTAAATTTGATATGAAATATCTTGGTGTTGGAAAAAAAAATTGGGCATGGAAATTAAAAGAGAGCAATCAAGCGATAAAATATAGTTGAATCAAAGGAAATATGTTGAGACACTATTGCAGAGGTTTATTATGTAGGAATGTAAAATGGTCAAGGTTCATATTCTTGTAGGTGTAAGTTATCTACACATCAATGTCCCAAGACACATGAAGAGGAAGAGGACATGTCTCATGTTCCCTATGCTAGTGTTGATGGTAGTTTGATGTATGTATTGTTCTATACCAGACCAAACATTGTCCATGCAATGGGAATTTTGAGTAGGTATGTGTCAAAACTAGGGAAGGAGCATTGGATAGTTGTAAATAGGGTCTTTAGGTATTTTCATGGCACTACATATTATGGAATTTGCTACCAAGGAAGACATGGACCAAACATATTTTTACATGTACATGGATTTGTTGACATGGACTGAGCTGTATATCTAGATTGTAAAATATCTACAAGTGGTTATGTGTTTAACCTAATTGGAGGAGCAATCAGTTGGGTGAGCAATAGACATTCTGTAGTTGCACTCTCAACTACAGAAGTTGAATACATGGCATCCACTCATGCAAGTAAGGACGCTATATGGTTACAAAGATCATTTTCATGTATTGTGTTTGTACAACATGTTGTAAGGTTATATTGCGATGATCATAGTGCAATATTTCTAGCAAATAACCCTGATCATCATTCTAAAATGAAGCATGTTGATGTTCAATACCACTTTGTGAGAGACATGGTTTAAGAAAAGAAGGTGTTTCTCATGAAGGTTAACATTTTTAATAATGGTGCAGAATCACTAATTAAGTCTATTAATACCAAGAAGTTCTCTTGGTGTAGAGAATCAATGGGCATTGCTACCTTAAATTGTTGATCGTGTAAAACCTGATCCCCCTATATGAAAATAAAACAACAAGTGGGAGAATTTTGGGAATGTGTTATATTATTTTCATAGTTATCTACACAAATTGTATGTTTCACTAAGGGGGTTGCAAGGGGGATTGAAGCCCTAAAAAAATGGGGGTTGTTTTAGGTTTATTTTTCAGCCAATGGTTTTTTGACCCATTGTAACCTGATTCTGGTTAAAGAATCAAGGTTCTAATCTAATCTGGGTTAATTTTTTATGGTTTTGGAAGCTAAAAATCCTATATATTGCATTGTAAATGGTGAAGTTAATAATAGGAGGAATAGAGATGTGGCTATAAGGCTTTTTGGTTTTCTCGATTAAGAGTTTTCAGGGTAAATTTATGCGTAACATGTGTGTTTTTCATTCTAATTTTATAAAAAATATGTATGCATTTTTTTTATTGTAAATATTTAAAAATTACAGTAAGGACTTAGTTTGCATGATACAATTACAAAACAAGAAGAAAGATAAGCAAGTGTAAAGGGATAATCATAAGGGGGAATATTTCATTGAGTTTGTATTGCTTGGTAGAACACTAGGGATGCCAACTATCATCAAGCCTTATTTTGTATTTGATCTTCTTGATAACAAAATTTTGAAATAAATTGTTATCAATGATTTCACATGCTTACTTTCTCATACTACTTTAAACTTGATATTAAAAAACAAAAACAATGTTGAAGCTATTCTTGTCACAATTCTAGTAACGTTACTTTTGGAAACTATGTATGAGTCACTCTGTGAATATTTATATGTTGTAAACTAACCATTGGATGATTAAGAAAAATTAAGGAAAATGTGGATGTGAGGAGCACTAAAACAATTTATTTATTTATCTAGGACTAAGTTTTATTACTCCTTGAGTGAGAAAGGTTTTTCTTATTAAGTAGTCTATTTTATAACATTTTTTGAAGAATCCTATGGTTTCCATGTTTATCATAAAATTGTATTATTTTTAGGGTTTCAAGATGAGCCCCAAGTATCCATGATGAGACCCTCCATCTTGCATATCAATCCTCAACTTCCCCAAGTAACATATTAGTGCAAAATCCATATTTAATATTGAAGTGGAAGCATTGACTATTTAATGTTGTGGAAGAACCACTTATTGAATGTTACTTGTTGCTAGTTTGATCCCCCATCCATAAGGAACAATGTTGATGATGATACACTTCATTACCTTGACCAATATATTACAATAAGGTGTGATTTGTAGAAGTGAAAAAGGATATGATTATTTCTAATCAAAATTGATACTTATGGACCCACAAACCCTAGTCTCCAACTCATGTGATCCGAAAATGATCTTTAAAGACTTGGCTAAGTTTTAAGTATGAGTTCATTTACCAATTAGGAATTTATGAAAGAAGAAGAACTTAATGAGATATTATAGCAGCCATCATAAGGAAATGCAAATCATAATACAAGCACAAAGAGAAGAAAACCATAACAACAAAGTTGTTAACGGAGTTTGGCAAGATTGCCTACGTCTCTAGGCCTTTGTCTCAGTGGGTGAGACTTTCTTATTTATCTTCAATGATTCAAACGTACATCATAAAATTGTCAAAAGTATTACAAAATGCTCTTTCTATGTTCTTCTCGACTTCAAGAATCCAACACAACTGACGACACTGAAAAAGGTTGATCGTAGCTCCCGGAATTGACCCGCAAAGTTTTCTTCCTCAATGGCTTCCCTGCATAAAAATGGCTTTGGATTTCAAATTCCTCAGCATTTCTCCTAATCTAAACCTCCCTAATGTTGATAAGAACCCCTAGTTTATATGTATGTAAAGTTTATATATTCTGAACCTCCCAACTTCCAATATCTGGTCGCAAATCGGGCTCCAAATCCTCCAATAATGGCTAAAATCCATTAAAACTAGGTTGAAAATCAACAAAAAATCATATTATATGGTCAAAAACCCATTTTAGGAAAAAATGCAGGTGCAACCCCCTTCTCCCAGGATCCTGATCATATGAGTGCTTCCATATGGCCAAGCGTCAGGCGTTAGCCCCTAACCCTTCATTCAAGCCCCCAAATCTTGATCGTATGGCACCATGTCCCTGGTGCTAACCCTAATCTAGGTGGATATCAGTGGCCAATCACCTATTCCACTGGCTCGAAAAACAATTTTCCACCTTGGGAATTTTTCGGGTTCCAAACTTCTTTTGAGGCCCTAAACGATGTTTTTTGGGGATTTTGGGCCCAGGTGACTGCTTGAGGCACTTACCTAGGCCAGTCGAAAATTGTTCTTCTCTATTAGACCTTTCCAACAGGTTATCGTGCGCCTAAAAAAAAGATCGTATGCAAAAGTTATGACCTCGGGAAGTTGATGTAATAACTTACCCAAACTGGGCCCACATGAATAGAAAACCAATTTTATTGTATCTCTGTTATTTTGTGTTAAGCATATTTTAATAATTTGTATTCATTTCATTCTTCTCATAAAATCCATATCAAACCCTCCACGCACCTCCACATAATGGTTGTAGCCCCTGGTTCATAGCCCCCAGTCATGTAGGGTGCCAAGTGCCCTCACATTGGCCCCCTTTGACCAAGGCTTATCCCACAACAATCGCCAATTTGGAATTCAAGTAGAGGTTTATCCACATGGCTTAATGAGTACCATAAATATCGATTGGTTAGTGGGTTTGGTGTAGTCTGTTGGTGCCACCGAAGGTCATGGGTTCAAAACTCATGGAGTGCCAACAAATATTTTTCCTTAGCCAACATTGGAAAAATATGGGGTGCCACATGGCTCCCTCTGATTGGGACATGTGTCACCCTATTATTGGACCATACGATCCAGTCAACACCCAGTCAGCATGCATAGTTAGTTACCACATCATCGTTGTACATCCCAGTCACCTATCTAGTAAGCTACCATGTCAACATCAATACAACCCAGTCACCCTGCCACATCAGCTTCTGTACAGCCCAATCACCCTACCATGTCATCTTTCGTATAGCCACCTATCGTCGGTACTTCCATGTGTTAGCCTATCATTGGCCCACGTCACGTATGGGATGCCACGTGTCATTCGTACAGTGCCATGTGTCAATTCTGTACTGGTCCAATTCAGCCCAAAAATTCCAAAACTGAGTGACACGTGTCACCTCCTGGTGATGCCACATGTCCTTACTGATGTCATCATGATGTAATGTTGACATCACTTGTCGTACTGCTGAGGTCACCATTACGTCTTGTTGACTTTGACCAGTTTGACTTTTTGCATGTTTGGGAAATCGGTCAGAATGTGATATCTTTCACATACAACATCCATTTGCAAAAACAATTATATGGTCGGAATCAACACAATGAGCCAAACACAATGGAACTAGTTTCATCTGATTCCGGTAACTTTGATTTTTAGGCCTTCCTGGATCCATTTTGAATCATGCCTCCCCACTAAGACCTTTTGGTCCTCCAAAAGGGTATTAACCAGTCATCATGTGCGGGATAGGCCACCCCACTTTTCCTTTATCTTTAAACTTTGTCTTGTGCACCTGTCTTATCATAATCAGCTGTAAAACAACCATGACAACTGACAACATATTGTTAGCCACTTTTACTCTTTCACATCTTACTAAAGCCACTACCATCCATGTTGAAAACATCAGCAGCGATAACATCAGAAATATGACTGCAAATGAGCTAATATGTTTGAAGTGCTTGCACAACATCATCTTATCTTGAAGCAAAGCATGATTGAACTTCCATTCTACAACCATATCATGTTCATGCTTAAGATCAATTTCTTTACTTGGCACAATTATAGGTGTGTTGGTTTCATAAGCTTCCTTCCTTAATTGGTCCATTGTTTGAAGAGATCAATTTTCTTTTAAGTGATGAGCATGTACAACATATCCATTTCCTTCTTTAGTTAAGTGATATTGATTATGTTCCCTATATAATATTTTTTTGTGATCATACAAGTAAGGGTTGCCTAAGACCATTCCAAATTCATTGAGTGGCACCACATCACACATTACCTCATCCACAAACTTTGATGAAATTGCAAACTTTAAAGTTCATTGCTTTGTTATTTTTAATTTACGATTGCTTCTTATCCATTTAAGTGAGTAAGGTTTATGATGTAGTTTAGTTGTCAATCCCAATTGTTTAACCACATCCTCTGAAATCAAGTTAGATTGAGATCCATTATCTATCAAAGTGTCGATCATAGCATGTTTCATTATCACCCTTATGTGAAACAATTTACTTCTAGAATCATATCCATCACCAATTTTACTTGTCAAACCAACTGTTGTGATCTTAGTCTCATCACCTTAATCATATCCCAAGTATGTTGGTTTTGTTGTTGTTGCAACTGTTTTGCTCCCTTTCCTCTCTTTGAACTACTTTATTCTCTTCTCTGGATGCCATTGCTAGCAATGGTCATCATCGTTCCCTTCTTTCTTGCAATGCTTGCAAGAGAGCTTCTCTTCCTTTCTTGTCGCTGAATTTTCTTTCTTTCCATTCCCCTTTCTTTTGTACTCTTTCCTTGAAGATGATTCCCCTGATACACCAACTCCTATTTTCTCTGCTTCAATGTGTTTTTCTAGAACATAAACCTCATCAAGATTAAATACAGTGTTTCGAATATGTGCAGGTAAACCTCCTATATACTTCATAAGAGTTTCTTGGGTATGTAATGGAATATTCAACAATAATGTCATCTTATGAAATTCATCTGTGTATTCTTCCATTGTTTGTCCCTTTATTAGTTTAAGACTTTTCCATTCAATTAAAGCCTTCTCTTTATAACCCAGACGATAAAATTTCTTTCTAAGTGAAAAAACAAAATCTTTCTATGATGGAAATACATTGCCAACTTTTTGGGTGTTATTTTGCAACTTACTCTGCCACCAGATAAGTGTTGTGCCTGCAAGAGGAAGCGATGCCAACTTGATTTGAGTTTCCTCATCCTTGATTTGTTGCACACTAAAATAAACTTCCATCATACTAACCCAGTTATCAATCCTCTCAACATTGACTTCACCATCATACATGGGAAATTCAAATTTCACATCAAGCTTAAGTAAAGGCATATCATGTTTATGTTTATGGGAATGTTTTCTTGTGGTGGATTTGTAACTTGTACTTGAAGAAGAACAAGTTGATGGATAAGAAGGAGGTTTAGGAGGATCCTCTCCTTATTAACTTTTGTCTTGTTTAGAAGATTCCCCTTGGAAATGCCTCTTATGTTCCAAGTAATCCTCATATAAGACCTTTACCATCTCATACATGGTGAATAAAGTCTTTTGCAACTCTATATCATTCTGAGACATTACTTCTTCTATTGTCATCTCGTTTGAGAAGTCCTCTTTATGGATCCAATCTCAGGATACCCCTCTACAAGCTTGCCTTCACCATACTCATATTTTCCCTGGTCATCATGCAAAATAAAAAACCAACCATTAACATGCTTTGATACGAATTGATCGAAAATGATCTTTAAAGACTTGGATAAGTTTTAAGCATGAGTTCATTTACCAATATTATAGCATCCATCATAAGGAAATTTAGATCTGAATACAAGCACAAAGAGAAGCAAACCATAACAAGAATGTTGTTAACGGAGTTCATCAAGATTTCCTACGCCTCCGGGCCTTTGTCTCAGTGGGTGAGGTTCTCTTATTTCTCTTCAATGCTTCAAAAGTACATCAGAAAAGTTTCAAAAGAATTATAAACTATCCAGCTATGTTTTGCTTGACCTCAAGAATCCAACACAACTAACGACACTGAAAAAGGTTGAGCATAGCTCCTGGAATTGGCCCGCAAAGTTTGCTTCCTCAATGGATTCCCTTCATAAAAATGGCTTTGGATTTCGAATTCCTCAACATGAATCCTATTTTGAACCTCCCTAATGTTGCTAAGAACCCCTGGTTTATATATATGTGGAGTTGGTATCAACCTCCCAACTTCCTCCCAATATCTGGCCTCAAATCGAGCTCCAGGTCCTCCAATAATGGCTAAAATCCATTAAAAATAGGTTGAAAATCAACAAAAAATCATATTATATGGTCAAAAACCATTTTTCAGCAAAAATGTAGGTGCAACCCCCTTCTCTCGGGCTCTTGGTCATATGTGCACTTCCATATGTCCAAGCACTAGGCGTTGGCCCCTAACGCTTCGTTCAAGCCCCCAAATCTCGATCGTATGACACCATGTGCCCTAGTGCTAACCCTCCACACCCCTCCACATAACAGTTGTAGCCCCTAGTTCATAGCCCCTGATCGTGTGGGGTGCCAAGTGCCCTCGTGTTGGCCCCCTCCCACCGGGGATTAGCCCACAACAACCCCCAATTTGCAATTCAAATTGAGGTTTAGCCACATGGCTTAAAAAGTACCATAAATATCGGTTGGTTAGCAGGTTTGGTGTAGTCCATTGGAACCACTAGAGGTCATGGGTTCGAAACTCATGGAGTGCCAACAAAATTTTTTCCTTAGCCAACATTGGAAAAATCCTGGGTGCCACGTGGTGCCCTCTGATTGGGCCATGTGTCACCCTGTGATTGGACTGTATGTTGATATTATGGTAGCTTCGGGAGGTATGAACCTCCATTGTGACCTTTGACAAGATTAGAATATTCCGGAAGAAATAAAAGAAGTGAACATAACCCTAGAAAATATGTCGACTGAGAGAGATAATTAATATGAATTAATTAGTACCCAGAATGAGAATTTGGCCCAGGAAGTCTGCCAGGATTACTATAAATACAGGGCGCCAGTATTTCATTTGACACACTTCTCAGAATTGCAGACAGGGCACTTGTGCGCACTGCAGCCTGGCAATCTTATGCGCAAGTTCTGTAGAAGGTGTTACCGCTAGTTCTGAAGCCTATTGCTTCTATCTTTTGGGTTGGACTCTCTGATCAGATTTGGTTACTTCTTGCTTGGTGCATTATCCTTGCTTGGCTATGGGATTTCTACCAACATTCTTCTCTCTGTCAAGGTCAAGGTGCTCGAAGGGTGGCTTCGACCTATGGTTGGGTGACAATAATGATATTGTCAATGGTAAAATGAGCACATTCTAACAGGTTATGGGCCCACACCTCCTTCACTCAGTCTAACTTCTAGAAGGAATCATAACCATTAGAATATTAAGCTTGCTAAAGGACTGTCGCTAGGGTTACTAGCAGGAGCAGCTTCCAAGACATTGTCTCTAGGGTTACTAGTAGGAGCAGTTGTAGAAACCCTAAAACCCTGATCTAGCACCTTGTTATGGAACATCTCGTTCAAGAAGAAGGTATTCAAGTGCGCCTTAGTCCAGTGCATCTCTTGGCACTTTCAGAAGGCACAAAAGTCAAATTTGAAGTTTTGGATCAAAGCATGACCATTCACGAGTCAACCGAAGACATGAGTGAAAAGACTAGTTACCTACACTACTCATCACTCATAGGAACGATTGAAGATGACATGTGGATAATTGATAGTGGAGCTTCTAGGAACATGATGGGAGATCAAGCCAGACTCTCAATTTTAAATGAGAAGAAGACATCGTACAAGGTAGAGCTTGGAGACAAAAGCACTTACCCATTCGAAGGATTTGAACAAGCCTCCATCAAGTTGAAAATAGGTAACAATGTTCATTTGAGCAATGTCTTATATGCACCTAGTTTAGAAAAGAAACTTGTATCCATATCTTGCCTAGAAGACAAAGGAAACATAATAGCTTTCATAGATGGAAAAGTGTTATCTTGGCATAAAGACTCCAGCATAGAGAATGCTAGGGTTATTGGAACCCATGAAGGAAATCTATATAGACTACTAGAACAAAATGAAGAAGCTCTTGTACATGATGAAGTCAATCCCAATGAACTTTGGCACAGAAGGATGCTCATATTAACTATCAAGCATTGCCTTTTCTCAAAAACATGGTTGAAGGAATACCAGAATTGCAGTCTACACATGAAGGAATTTGCAAAGGATGTGCTCTTGGAAAGAATGTCAAGAAACCATTTCCAAGAAACAACAATAGATCTAAGGAGATTCTAGATCTAATACACTCAGATGTTTGTGGTCTGATGCCAATCAAATCTCTAAAAGGTTCTCTTTACTATGTAATATTCATAGATGATTATTCAAGAAATACTTGGTTATATCTTCTGAAGACAAAGGACGAAGTATTCAACAAGTTTCAAGAATTCAAAGCAGAGATAGAGAACCTCACAAACAAGAAAATAAAGACCTTAAGAATAGATAATGGAGGAGACTACACATCAAAGGAATTTGTTGCATTCTGTAAATCAGCAGGTATTAGGAGGGAGTTGATTGTTCCTCATAATCCTCAACAAAATGGTGTAGCAAAAAGAAAGAACGGATCTATTGAAGAAACCGTGAAGGCACTACTAAACGATCAAGGTTTATCCATGTTCTTATGGGGAGAAGCAGCCATGACAACAATATATGTCNTGTTATCTTGGCATAAAGACTCCAGCATAGAGAATGCTAGGGTTATTGGAACCCATGAAGGAAATCTATATAGACTACTAGAACAAAATGAAGAAGCTCTTGTACATGATGAAGTCAATCCCAATGAACTTTGGCACAGAAGGATGCTCATATTAACTATCAAGCATTGCCTTTTCTCAAAAACATGGTTGAAGGAATACCAGAATTGCAGTCTACACATGAAGGAATTTGCAAAGGATGTGCTCTTGGAAAGAATGTCAAGAAACCATTTCCAAGAAACAACAATAGATCTAAGGAGATTCTAGATCTAATACACTCAGATGTTTGTGGTCTGATGCCAATCAAATCTCTAAAAGGTTCTCTTTACTATGTAATATTCATAGATGATTATTCAAGAAATACTTGGTTATATCTTCTGAAGACAAAGGACGAAGTATTCAACAAGTTTCAAGAATTCAAAGCAGAGATAGAGAACCTCACAAACAAGAAAATAAAGACCTTAAGAATAGATAATGGAGGAGACTACACATCAAAGGAATTTGTTGCATTCTGTAAATCAGCAGGTATTAGGAGGGAGTTGATTGTTCCTCATAATCCTCAACAAAATGGTGTAGCAAAAAGAAAGAACGGATCTATTGAAGAAACCGTGAAGGCACTACTAAACGATCAAGGTTTATCCATGTTCTTATGGGGAGAAGCAGCCATGACAACAATATATGTCCAGAACAAAAGTCCTCACTGCATACTAAAGGACATGACTCTAGAAGAAACCTTCTCAGGTAAGAAACCTAATGTGGAAAACCTAAGAATCTTTGGATGTCCTGTTTACTCTCACATTCCCTAGGACAAAAGGAATAAATTAGAACCCTCGGGAAAGAAGGGCATATTCGTGGGATATAGAAAATAATCCAAGGCTTATAGAATCTATATTCTGGAACAACATAAGATTGAAGTCAGCAGAGATGTGACCTTCAATGAAAATATGGATTTCAAGAAATCCATAGAAGAAACTGTAGAAGAAGAAGAGCATGAAGAGCCTATTGAAGAAAGCACAGAAAACCAGAATGAAGAAAAGGAACAACCTGATCATCCTATGCAACCATGTGAGACCATTGATTTAGACACTGTACCTAAGACCAAGAAATGACCAGCTTGATTTGAAGCTACCTTACAATAAGAAGAAAGACTCAAGGCCCCAGATGGGACATTCAGAAAAAGTAAGAAGCCTAAAATATTCCCAAGCTATGAAACATGTATGACAAAGATTCTAGATGAAGAACCTACCATTTTTTAAGAAGCATTTCAAAAGAAACAATGGAAAGAATCTATGACAGAAGAACACCAATCCATCATGAAAAATGATGTACGTGAAATTGTGCCTAGACTTAAAGAAAAATCAGTGGTAACTTCAAAATGGGTATATAAGATTAAACATGCAGTAGACGGAAGCCTGGATAAATATAAAGAAATAATCCTAGCTATAGGGTTCTCCCCGAATGAGGGATAAGACTATGACGAAACATTTTATCTGGTTTCTATATATACTTCCATTAGAGCTATCATATCTCTTGCCGCTTCCATGGGATGGAGTTTACATCAGATGGATGTAAAAAAAACTTTCCTCAATGGAGAAATCGAAGAAGAAGTATATATTGAACAACCTCAAGGGTTTGAAGTACATTCCAGAGACACTCATGTTTGTAGACTAAAGAAAGCCTTATATGTAATCAAACAAGCTCCAAGAGCTTGGTATGCCAGAATAGACAGATATCTAACGAGACTTGGTTTCTCCAAAAGTCATGCAGATCCAAACCTTTACTACAACGTCGTGAGCAATGCACCTGTGATTCTACTACTATATGTTGGCGATCTATTCCTAACAGGTGAAGAGTCTCTCATCATCGAGTGCAAAAAGGAACTATCTTATGAGTTTGATATGAAATATCTTGGTCTCATGCATTATTACTTGGGACTAGAAGTATGGCAGAAGTGTGGTGAAGTATTCCTTGGACAAGGAAAGTATGCAATAAATATTCT
>SNQJ01S0004976.1:36903-76133 GCA_010110895.2 Picea sitchensis
CTTGATGCGCATGTTGACTCAAATTTCATGAAATATAACATTTATTGATTTAGATAATATTGTTCACTCATTTGAATTCATTTCAAACTTGTGATCATATAGGCCTTCACTTCTACACTTTAGATGGAAGCCTTAACATATCCCATTGGATTATAGTTTATTATCTATCAGAGTGCCTATATGATTATATACTTGCACTTTCATCTTAAAAAATTCCATTATTCTTTGAAGATTAATTGTATTGTCTATACTTTCCTCCTTTCTATCATATACATGAGGATAAGGTTGATTCTTTACTTATTAAGGCTAATGAAAATCAATGGTAATGTCAATGACTACATGCCTATCATAAAACCCTTCTCTAAATTTCAAAATAGACCATGGAAAGATATGCACACATCCATTCAAAGAGAGATATCTCAATTGATGATAACATGGTATCCCAATCATCAATGTGATCTACAACCAAGAAGAAGAGAATTACTTCACCAAATTCATTTCCTCCCTTTAACCTACAAAATGACAAACGTGCAATGTGTTGTGAGTTACTTTAACTAGGGTTCCAATAAGAACAACATTAATGTGTATAGTAAGTCCTATTTTTGGTAGTGAAAAACAATCATAAATAGTAGTAATTTGCACCAGAAAAGGAACCTATTTTAGGCACAAAATACTTAGGAAAATAGGCATTCCAATCAATAGAAATTTGTATTCTTTCTAGGTCTTGTCAAGGTGTTTTTGCATAAGACTCTCAACTTGTGGAGTTCCCTAGTTCAAAATGTGCCTTAGATGCCCCTTTTTGAGTGGAACTCCTTTACTTTAGATTCTAGATAGTTGTAAAACATAATTGAAAGTCTTCTTAAGAGAGTATATATTTAGTGTTCTGCCTATGTGTGTTGATTTATCGGCTCTAAACCAAGGTAAAAATTTCCATGATTATGAAATAAGAATGGCCACACCCATGAATCCTTTCAATTATTCACTAAAATCAAGTCCAAGGAATAAAACCTAGTGTAATCACCATGCTTGTTGCTCTTCCTAGCTATGTTGATTTATTGGCTCTAGAATAAGGTAAGAAAAACCAGGTTCTTATGACTTTCAATTATGGAAATAATTTCCAAAATTGATAAACAACTATGTAACTAATAGTAGTCCCCAAAATATCTATGATTGACTTTCCAATAATATGATTAGCCAGTAGCTAATGAAATATGGCCTAGATTAAATTATCCCATTAGGCTCCCCATAATCATCATTGTGTATTTGCATGCTCATTCATATAAAGAGAAATCCCATCAGATGATTTTCTTGAAAGGTCTATTCACCTGAATACAACATCTCAATAGAATTATGATATTAAACTTTCAAAGTTGTAATAAGAGAATGATCTAGGTGGACATCGGTGGCCACCCACCTATTCCACTGGCTCAAAACACAGTTTACATCTTGGCATTTTTCTATCATTTTTTTGGGTCCTAAACTTCTGAGGTTGTTTTGAGGCCCTAAACGACGTTTTTTTGGCATGACAACACCCAATAGAAATCCAAAGGCATTAAGTGGGTCATTTGGAATGTTTAATTCTCAGTTAGACCTTTATGATGCCCTAAGCTAAGATCGTATGAAAAATTTACTCCCTCGCGAAGTTGACGTATCAACTAACCACATCAGGGCCCATGGACCTTTTGGTGTTTCATCTTCTAGGGTTAGGGTTTTGGATGTTTAGGGTTTTCTCATTGATGTTTTATACTAAAAGGAATTTTGGCCTCATTGTAATCACTTCTTTCAAATGTGTGTATCCATCACATCTCTTGTCAGAGATAAGATTCCACCATTCTAGCGAGTTCATTTCACTCTACATTTTTTACAATTCCTGCATAATTCATTCATTAATAGAAATTGAGTATTACTATATCTGTGTGTTTCTATCATATTTTTGTGGTTCATTTTGTTTCCTCATAACTCTAGATTAGTGGTATTAGAGAAATATGTTCTTTATCTATTTCTTTGTGCATGTCCCCAAAGAGGTCAGGGTATAAGGAGTTGGGACTTGAACTACTTGAGCATCTGAAATATCATCATTGTTGACCCCAATGACCTCCCATGGTGTAATAAAAGAGAGACGAGGGAGAATGAAATCCTTTTAATTTATTGCTCGAGGAATCCCTCATGTGACAAAGGGAAAATATGATGGATAATTTTTCCCAAATCCTTCGACGACTGTCAACAATAGTAGACGCATCTTTGTCAAGTGACCACTTTGTAGGTGTCTCCCCCTTCAAGGTACAATTTAATTTTTATATTCCAATATTTGAAGGTCATATAGATGTGAATTCTTTAGGAAAGTGGTTAAATATGCTAGAAGGTTATTTCTATATCCACACCTTCTTCGATAGGGAAAATATCACCTTTTCTCTCTTTAAGGTTATCCCCCATGTCAAAAATTGATGGGAGACTTACTATGAGAAAAATTTCATAGAGGAGTATGAAATGTTTGGGTCCAAACCCACTTGGGACTCTTTCATGGATGTCATTAAGGAACAATATTACCATGTTGGAAACTATGATGACCAGTACACGAGATAGACCACACTACAACAAGAGAGGGAACAAATAGTGTTGGAGTTCAAAAATACCTTCCATACCTTGTTCACCAATATCGGTATCAAAGACTCCAAGAAAATTCTAGTTCTAAAACAAAATGGGGACATACATAGGTACATCCAAACAAAAATGGAGTTTGTATAAATATCATCACTGGGAGATGTTTATCAATATGTTGTCAAAATAGAGAAAAAATTTAAGTAGAGGAATAAGAATGGATTTGGATATGCAAATGCATCACAGTGGAAGCAGGGAAAAGACATCCCTATCCCACAAAAAAAAGGGAAAAATCAAGAATAGAAAACCTCAAGATAACAATTCTAAGCCGCAAGAAAAAAAGGGTAATGGGAAGATGAACAAATACATTGGTAAGTGGTGTGAATTCCATAAAATACCCTAGCACAACACCAGTGAATGTTGCTCGAAGGAGTCATTGGTGGATGATATAAAAGCCTCAGATTCATATCTAGGCTCTGACGTTGATTCATATCCAGAAAATGGGAAGCATATCATTGATGCAGAACATAGTTCCATAGTCGTTACCACCAAGGTCCAACCAAGCAAGCCAAAACATTCGAAGGAACGTGAGCACCTTTTTCACTCACAACTGTGGGTGAAGGGTGCTCTTTTGCATTTCATTGTTGATAGCAGATGCCAAAAGAACCTAATATCAGTAAATATTGTAAATCAGTTGGAGTTGTCGACAACACTGCATCCACATCCATATAACATCAGGTTCTCATCCAAGGACAATATTTTTGCATCAGCCAATAGTGTCACCTACAATATGGAATCAAGCCCTTCAAGGATGAGGTATCGTGTGATGTCTTCCTACTTGAAGTTTGTGATGTTCTTTAGGCTAGACATATATGTGGAAACATCATGTTGTATATGAGTCTAGACCTCATAGTGTCATTGTTACTTTTGGTAGGAAATTGTACAAGATACCAGAGGTAGCTTCACCTAACACAAATTCTTTAGTCTCGGCTAACAAGTGTAGGAAGGTCCTCTCCTAGAATGGGAAATTTTTCCTCTCCATGATTCTCTCTCAAATTGAATGGAAGGTCACGAACACATCCATGGCCTCCACCCAAGGCTTCTCTACACAGTGGAAGCAAGTGGACAAAGTCATGGAAGAAAATTGAGACATCTTCACCTCACCTACTGGAGTGCCTCTACATTGTCAAATCAAGCATTCAATTGATATAATCCATGGTGCACCTTTACCTGTTGGGATAGTATATTGACACTCTCTCCTAGAAAATGAGGAAATCAAGCACCAGATTCAAGAGTTTTAAAAAAAACAGAATATTCGACCAAGCTCCTCACCCTAAAAAATCCCAGTCATGCTCGTGTAGAAGAAAGATGGGACCTGGCGACTCTGTATTGATTACATATCTCTAAAAAAAATCACAAACAGGACTCGGTACCCAATTCCTCGAATTGATGACCTTATCAACCAACTCAAGGGAGCCAATTACTTTAGTAATATTGATCTGAATTATGACTACCATCATGTCCCAATAGAATCAAATGGTGTATGGAAGACTTCTTTCAAGTCTAAATAAGGTATTTTCGAGTGGTTGGTCATTCCCTTTTCCTTGAAAAATCCCCCCACAAATTTCATGAGGTTGATGGATGACAACTTGTGTAATTTCACCAATTCCTTTGTGGTTGTGTATTTAGATGACATCCTCATCTTCAACAAGATTTGGTCAGAACACTTGCAGCACATTTAGTAGGTCCTCCACACTCTACGAAAACACAATTTATATGCTAACTTAGATAAGTTATTCTTCAACATGAACAAGGTCCAATACCTTAGATACATTGTAGATGAGCATGGTGTATATGTGGATCCTACGAAGATTCAAGTCATTTTTTAGTGGCCATCCCCGACAACACTAACTGAGCTTCATATATTCCTATGCTTTTCCAACTTCTATCACATATTTGTGTTGGGGTTATATCATATTGCATGGCCCCTCAACCAAGTGACCAAGGGTGGTTGAAAAGACAAATTTGTGTGGTCCAGGTCACAACATAAAGCATTTGACAATGTGAAATATCATTTATTCTTAGCCTTGATGCTCTCCTTACCCAATCTGCAAAAAAAAATTGAGATTGATATAGATTCTTCATAATACGATGTTGGTTTCATTCTCACTCAACATGGTCATCCAATGGCCTATCATAGTGAGACACTCTCAGATGTTGTCTATAAGTATCCCACCTATAGAGATGTATTCCATTGTAAAATTATGTCACCAATGAAATAATTACATTCTATAAAAGGAGACAGTCATCCATAGGAATCACAAGCCTCTACAATTCATGTAAAAAAAAGGAAAATTATAGCATGAATGCCATCAAAAGTGGTCCACATACTTACAATAGTTTCACATCAACATTAGATATAAGAAAGGGAGCACCAATTGCATCGTTGACTTCCTTATTCGACCTCCATTTGTAGCATTAACCATGGTTCTCGACTCTTCTAGGCATGAGACCTCTAGGTGGTCCCAACTTTATGACAGTGATCTTGGCTATGCTACGACCTACCAAAATTTGAGAACAGGCATGGTTGTTTCTGAATTTCATATTCGGGATGGACTATTATTCCATTTGGGTCATCTCTGTGTTACTTCAAGTGAGCATGAAAATATGATTTGGGAAGTCCATTATAGCCCAATGGCAAAACACTTTAGCATGGAGAAAAAAGTGGCAATATTACAAAAGTATCTATGTTGGCCAAAGCTTAGATAGGATCTTGATAAGTATATCAAATCCTACATTTACTACTCCATTGCCAAGACAACCATTAAAAACCAAGGACTGTACACCCCTTTGCATACTCCTAACAGTATTGTTGAGATCAATTCCCGCTTCCAAAATTTCCCTCCCCTTTTCTATTTCCCCTACTTCTTTTATCCCCTTTATTTCCCTCTTCTATACTTACCAAATTTCCCCCTTTCATTTTTCCTTTCTATTCTCCCTTTCTAGTTTTATAACTTAGTTGTTTTTTCAAAACAACGGGTTCTTGGGTTGGCAGACTCGCCAATCCTCATCTCCAATCCACATCCTCACATATCGAGTCTATCTGACTGCCACATTATCCCATACATAGTCATTTCTGCAATCGCGGGTTCCCGGGTTGGCGGGGTCAAACTCTCATATCACATGTTATGTGATATAGATTTTTCATCCAAAAGATCCGTGATCTACATTTTGACCCCCGGACTCCCCGAGCTTCGAAGTATCTCGTTTCTCCTATGTTGAGTTCGTCTGACTGCCTCACAACACTTATCCAATTTTCAACCTTCCACATTTGCGGGTTGGTGGGTTCACAAAAATCGCAAATCCTATTTCTCTCCTATCCATCCTCGCCACCTTCGTGCTTTTCCCAATGCACATTTAGTATGGTTTAATGCCAATAACTCATTATGCAGGTCCCGTAAAATTTATCATTAATAGGAGAAGGGCTCAAGGAACTTCCTCATTAAACCAAATTAAAGCATGATTTGTGAAAGATTATATATTATCTCTCAAGCACTTGTTTCTAATATTATCTGGATCAAAAGAATGTTCTCGTCAACTTATGGAAGCAGCAGCTCGACATCAGTTCTTTGGAGATATCTTGAACATTTTTGGATGAGAGGATCAAAAATTTCAGTGGTCTAAAGAATACTCTTATTATTCATCCCCTTCTTCTTAGAAGGAATTAATTTGGACATCTGGAATTGCACGTGCAGGTTTTGTTCCTGAAGTTTTTGATTGCAAGGAATTGGTTTCCTAGTGTGCCAAGAAATACATACCAAGCCAGCGGATAATTACACTCCGAGACCATTCTCCCGTCATTCTCTCGCCTCAAGTATTCTACAAGATGTTGAGACTCCCAGAGCCAACACTCACCTTCAAAGGTGAATATTGCAGAGACTTTTAGAAGAAACACGACAACAGCCTGGATCTCTTACTAGAATTATTGGAGAATCCCACTGCCATCCCTGAGGATATTACCAGATTGCAGGTCAGCTTGTTCAAAAACCCATTTCGGGAAATTTCCTGGTTATTTACCAGAGTTACAGGCCAAGAAAATACTGCTAGCATTTCCCGTATGATTATTTACATCGTATATTTTACCGCCAAGGTGAAGTCCATTTTTGATTGGGGGAATTTGATTTCCATTGAACTATCTTCCCAATTGTCTCAATATAAAAAGGATAAGAAATTATTTATGTCTTCTTATTTGGTTTTCGCAATAGCACATTGCTATCAGTTTCTTAAATTATCTATATGCAAAAAGGTGAATTGTGAATTCGAACTTCTAACCTTTTGGTTGTTATCGGATAAATTGGTAGGTGTGGACACTAATAGATCCACCTGGATCTAGAACAAAATAGGACAGGACATGACTCTTTCTCTAATTTGCGATCATTGAATCTACTACTAAGAAGGAATGAGTGACATACCTTTATATCGCTTCCTTAGGTCTCTGTTGTTCTCGCTTCGCTCTGGTGCTCTTTTGAAATCAGGTCCAAGACTACACAAACCAACCCAAGTGAAAATAGCAAAGTATATTCAATGTCAACCTATGCATATGATCAAGGAGTTATGCAATAAAATAAAAGTGATTTTATGAGAAAGGGACATGTTGTTGTATTATATTAAATGAAAGTAGAAGATACAACCATATTGCCTTGATATCGCAAGATTCCTTTCAGTGACCCTTGGTTCCAACACACACACTTGCTCTGCATTTGCATGAAGAAGATCCAGTACAACTTGATAGACCAAATACAGTCTTCAAGCTTCTATCCAAGCATATTTATTCACACAATTCTTTCACCAATTCTTCATTCAATATTGCTTAACATTTTCCATGAGAAACCTTTCAATATATAGGAGAAGGAGATATGGTTAAACGGATGAGGATGATCCCACTAAATCTGAGAAGTCAGTAGGATGCCAACCATGTGAATGCCAACTCATTTTCTAGAAGATCCACTTCTAGAACCTTCATGACCTCTTCTCTTTTCCAAGCTTTGAAACAGGTCCGCACCCTACCTATAGAGAATACTGCGAACAATTTGCACCCTAAGTATGGGTTTTCTGTGAGAATGAAGGATTTTCACACCCTATAACATAGGCAGCCTACGAACTCATCTTAAAAATGTGTTTTTTGGAAGAAGACAGCAATCATTTTTCTCAGGAAAAAAGTCCTTGTGGGAGCCTGAATACATCACTTGTAGAGACATCACTAGAGTGACCAAAATAATGTGTAACATAATTCCCCCCAAAGTATTAGGCTAGAACTTGTGACAGCCGAAATACTTTGTAAAATGCGTGTGTGTGTTAGAAACAAGGAGCGCACATAATCGAAAACATGTAAACAACCAAGCCTCTACAGAATATAATACCAGTTCTAGGGTAGGCATTACCATGCTCAGATCACAAATGAATGGAATTATAAATGTAGGGCATGGCCACCAATCATACACCATGGATCCATGTCGTCAAAATGATACATAGCCACCAGGAATACACTGTGGATCTATGTGAGAAGACTTGAATTAAGACATAGCCACGTGACATACAAAGTGGATCTATGTGTCAATACAAATCATACATACTCCATCGTAGACTGGATCAAAAAGATGAGACCCAGGGTCTTCAATCCCGTCACCTGAAAGTATGAATCTAGCCATGCGATTACATGTGTTGAAGTCGAACATGGTAGAAACCATTTGATTACCAGTCATTGATGAAAACCGTTAACAAGTGCGAGGGAAATCACCATTGATGTCAATGACTCCCAAGGTATCGAAGTACAATCCAAACAAATGTGAATGAATGAGCTGAAGTCGAGCACTCAGTGAAATCTCTCGATCAGGGATCAATGATGTGAAACCTCTATCGAAAGAAAAGAGGCTTGCCATTAAGGCATGCAGGTTCCAAGGTACTAAATGATTTCAAAGTCTCATTTCTGGATAATGAGTTGGAGTCGATGGAAAAAGACTCGTCAAAGGAGGGCCTTGATGTATCCCCCATCAATGACACGAAATAAGTAACATATTTTGAGGGTGAACCAAAGTATGAATACGGGTTGAAACAGACACAGCGAAGGTCGACATAGTAAGAATGGACAACTGCAGATGGCCGACTCAATAGAGGGCTCGTTCGAACTTCTCTTAAACATATGAACGAAACGACCAAGGACTTGGCAGCACTGACTCAAAGACGACCCAAGATATGACCTTGCAGCAATTCAAAGGAGAGACAAATGTATTTCCCAAACCATATTCAAATGATGAATAGGGGGTGTCATTTTCAAGAGCGACGCTTATTGCCATTAATACGAATACGAAAACATATCCCTTTCCCAAAATTTTCCCCACCATTTCTGGTGAGTACCTCTTTATTTTTACACAAGCTTGAGGAGGATAACATATACTTGTCCTTGTAAGCTCATCCTTCATATGAGTCCCTCGGAGTATATTTAACGAACCCTAGGAAGGAGTGGTTCGGTCCCATTGGGGGTCTTTTGATGTTTGTTTAACGAGTCCAAGGATAGAAAACTCGGGGGTTTTTCATGTTTTGAGAGTCTAAAAAACACTTAAAGAGAAATATCCCAGTTCCTTATTGTAAAAGAGTTCAACGAGATCGAAAAAGTGATAAACTATCGCCTATCGAACGTTTTCTTCAAATACTTTAACGAGCGTGAAAATAATAAGATCGCTCGGCAATCTTTTCATTTTTATGGAGCGTGAAAAGAGCTTAAAGGATACTCCTTTACGTTCGTCATTTTCGTGTTACCATGATGAGTATGAAAAGATGAGAAAAAGTATACTCAGTTATGTTCTCATATATTTTCGAGCACAAGAACGAACGAAGACTGAGCTCGAGGTTTTTTTCTAAAATACCCTAAAAACGTAGTCGTACATGCAACAAAAAGAAAAATCACCCGTACCCCCTCGTTCGGACTTTGAATTCGATATATCTATGAAAAACCAAACTCACAAGGCTATTAGGGTATTAGGTTTTATAAACAAAACAATAAAAATAATATAAAATATCAATAAAATATAGTAAAAAGTGAATAAATATGGGTGAAAAGGACTTTTTACCATTTCATTGTTACTTTGCCAAAAACTTGTCCAACACACCTCATTTTCCCCCAAACTTCTTTGCTCGATTGTGGGAGGCACAAGCAATAATTCGACGAATGGTTTCAACCAACGAGGTAATCTCTTGATTCTCCAACTTTTCCATGGTTTATTTTTGGTTTTTATGGGCAATTTTTAGAGTTTTGAGTCCATTTTAGGGTTGGAACATGCGCTCAAGCATTCTCGCAGGTGGGCCATGCGGGACCTGCGAGAATCTAATATTCTCACAAGTGGGCTTCAGGGCACCTGCGAGAATCTCACACTGTGAAAAAGGTTCACCTGCGGGGGCCGAAAAATGGATTTTAAAGTGAGGTTTTGCTCAATAAAAATTATGCAAGAGTTTAAAATAAGTCGCTAACTTCCCTCTCATGGATCTGTTGTAGGTGTTTGACCATCACAATGTTGGAATCAAGGGAAAGAGAACATGAGGAGGATGATTCCATCGTCAGGAATGACTCGAGTATAGTCGCTGCCCTCCGGGAATGTGGGCTCTTGAAATTTTTCAGGATCTCGGGCATGAGAGCCCAACCCGGGTTGTTAGAATACCTGGTCCACATGTGGGACATGGATCAACAGTTATTTCACGTGGGATTCCATACGCTGACACTAGATATCGAGGATATCTATTTTCAAATGGGGTTATAACAGCATGGATACCATGCTACTTTGACCGGAGGTAGAGGCGGCGGACTCCCTATGAGCGAGTATGTTTGCCAATATTGTGTTCCCGAGGTAGAGAGAAGCAAGGGTAAGGTTTCCATTTGGGGGGTCCAAGATCTGACCCTACATACCATATTGTTTACTATTGCACACATGGCTAGGAGCGCGGCTCCGCACATGGCTCTCTAGAGCTATTTCCAATACGCCATAGAGTGCACAAAGCCTCGAGTTTTCAACTGGTCGGATGCAGTTCTCCGCAGTATGAAGAGACAATTGACGAAGTGCAGAAGGCGTGAATTGAAGCAATTTGGGTATGGTTCACTTTTGGTGTCATTCTTCCTTAAGAGGGTCCCACTGCTGCGACTACAGGTTGATTGGGGTTTATCGGCCCCACAGGATCCGAGGATGTTGAGGTGGTGTAACCTCATGGATCAACACATAGCAGGGTCTATAATCAAGTATAATGATTCATTTTTTGACTGGTTGAGGCCCCAGATGCTGATGATCGATGACTACGCATATATCGGTTTCGATTTCCAAGGGGATCTAGATTTGGTCCTACCTGAGGATGCTCAGTGGGGTGACTTAGGTGAGAAGTACACATTTTGTTCTTTTTAAAAGTTTTTGCAAATTTTATCATATGAAATGTTTTTATATTTATCCAAGGACTAATCAAAAAAATTATTTTTGATGACACAGATGTGGGGTCGTATTGACCTCCAGGAACGTATCCCATTCAAAGGCGAGGAGAAGCAGCTCCAGTGGCGAGATGGGATGCCAAAGACTACGAGGTAGTGGAACAGAACTTGGAGGGGTTGACTGTGGATGTCCCGGAGATTTCTATTGGGGAGATATCGAGACGTTACCAGCGCCATACTGTGGGTGTGTCTGAGTTTCTCAGTTGACTTCTCCATAGGGTAGCCCAAGCAGTTGTGTGTTATCGTGAGCTTCATCTGTGATGCTATTTTGTAGAAGCTATAGGCTTCGTATTTTGAGATTTTGATCCTTGGTCAGAATTTTTTTGTAAAAATGTTTGATCGTTATATACATATATATGGCTTCTACCGGCTTATTTTGTGTTGTGTTATACATGTGATGTGTGATTGGTTTATAAATGTCCCAAATGTATGTCTAACACATAGTTAGCTAAGGCATCAGTTAATGTATTTAGACATCTAGGAATGTGCTAATATTCGATATAATCAAAATAACGTTCCAAGAGACGAATTCATAAATATACCCATAATAAAGTAGGACTTTGGATAGCATAGATATTACTTAAATGTAGTACTACTAGCTGTGAATCAGTTCATATAACCAGGTGGCGGATATCAAGCGAAATAGCATCAATCAACAATTCGATGACGGTGCTATATTCTGCAATATTATTGGTCGCACGACCGAGGCACACACCTCGTAGACTGATAAGTTCGTTTGTAGAGGCGTAAATTTCCCATGCAGCATAAGCAAGGTTCTGAGTGCTATGGCTAGCGCCATCGGCGAAGACAATGTGGGGTGGAAAAGACTCCAACATCTGGAAACCAAGCACAACGCAAGATAAGCGGTCGAGGGCAGAGACCAAATAACGAAAAATCATACTAAAGTAACACACAAAAAGTATGATATAATAAAATACAAGCGCTCATGCACAGGTGATCTTAAGCATAGTACTTATTTAAGTACAACCCATTTATGGGTTCACTCAAGGGTATATTGTCGTAGTCCACCAACTCGTAAGATCCTTTCTCCAAAAATCATCTAACGATATAAGGACCTCGCCACATAGCTTCAAATTTTCCAGCTCCTAGGATATCATGATCTTGTTCGTAAAGGAGAACCATATCACCTTTGGAGAAGATGCATGGCTTGACATGTTTGTCGTATTGGGATTTTACGTGTTTCTTCTGGGATTCTATAACTAGGGTGGCATCGCGACGGGCTTCATCTAATTGCATGAGATACAACAAACATTCTTTTTCAGCAGAAGTGTTTGGGAGAAGTTTGACGGCTAGTTTTAGGGAGGGTATCTTACATTCAATCAAAAAGATGGATTGTAGACCATAGACTAACTAGAGCGGTGTAAACCCAGTAGCCGGTAAGCCCACAATGTTGAAAACAACATCGTGTGCCAACTCATTTTGTGAATCCCTATCATTCGTCGAAGCATGGTAATGAGGATTTTGTTTATTTCTTCAACTTGGCTTGTGGGTAATAGGGTGTTGAGTTTTCATGGAGAAAACCCAACTTTTCAGTGAGTTCAGACATCATGAAGTTTCTAAAGTGGCTACCATGGTTGTAATTATAGCTTGAGGAACACCAAACTGAGCAATGATGTGATTGAATATAAATAATGTTGCAGTCCTTCCGATATTGTCGAATGTTGGCATCTCCTCAGCCCATTTCGTAAAATAATCTACGACTACAATAATGTATCCATGCCCCGTGGCCAAGTGAGGGTGACATGTCATGAAATCGATACCCCATTTCACAAAAGGACCAATGGAGACCACAGGGTGTAGAGGAGAAGGGTGTGATCATATTTTATTGTTGTAGGTTTGGCAAGCGTGGCATTTTTGGACAACAATTATACAATCACTGAATAAAGAAGGCTAAAAATACCTCTCTCGTAAGATCTTCTGGGTAGTAGCATACCCATACATGTGACCACCACAGGATCTAGAATGGCAGTCATTTAGGGCTTTCTCGGCTTCATCAAATGTGAGGCAGCATCGAAAAATGGAGTCAATCCCACGATGATAAAGAGTATCACCGAGGATAATATACTGACGGACTTGGTAGCGTATTCAATGACGATCAGTACTAGACAAATTGGGTTGGAAAGTCTGGGTCTAGAGATATATGATGATATCTCCATACCAAGGTTCAATGGAACTAATCAGAAAAAGGGATTCATCAGGTAATGAATCTTCTGCTACATTTTCCGTCTCAGAGCAGGGAAGGTTGCATATCAACTCGGCAAACACCAAGGATTTCTTGGACTTAGCGCGTTTGAATTCTAAGTCAAACTCCTGGAGTATTACGATCCATTTGGAGTATTTTCCCCCTAGCAATTTTCATGTAAGAATGTGTTGCATAGGGTTCCAGTTAGAAATTACCGTAGTCTTGCGAGAAAGGATATAGTGCTGAAAACGTTGAACAGCTTGGATGGCTGCCAAGGCCAGTTTTGCAACATGTAAATACTTGGTTTTAGTAGTCATGAGACTCCGAATCAAGTAATAGATGACATGTCCGTCATGAGAATCATCCTCTTGGATGAGAACCATAGTGATGGTATAGTCCAAGGTTGCGAGGTAAAGGAAATAATCTCGACTGTAATCAGATGGGAAGAGTAGTGGGGTACGTGTCAAAGACAGTTTCAAAGATAAAAATCTTTGTTGGCAGTGGTATCCCATACGAACTCGGAACCTTTCTTGAGTAGTCGCGTAAATCCAAGAGTTAGCTCAGCATAGTTTGGGATGAAATGACGGAGAAATTTTGCCTTCCCTTGCAAACTTTGTAACTGGTGAAGTGAGGAAGGAGGAGGGAGATTGAGAATCGCCTCAAAATTCAAAGGATCTACCCTGATCCCTTGACGTGAAACAATAAAGCCCAAAAGTCGTCCAGATTCTACGCAAAAACCACATTTGTGGGGATTCAAGTGTATATGGTAAAACCGACATCAAAGGAAAATGGCATGGAGGTGTATTGGATGATCTACATGGTGCATGGAATGAGCGGGTAAGTCATCGAGATATGGATACACAATGTACTTTATATCATGAAATGCATAAGACATAGCATGTTGAAAAGTTGCACCGACATTCTTTAAACCGAATGGAAGTTTCTGGTAGGTGAAAGTGCCCCAAGGAAAAATAAAAGTGGTCTTGTGTTGGTCCACGGGTACGATATTGATTTGATTATATTTGGAGAAACCATCCATCAGAGAGAAGATTTCACTTCCGGCACAATCATCGACGATCTGGTCAACAAAGGGGGTAGGACAGTTGTCTTTAGGACAAGCTTTGTTAATGTCTCTATAATCAATGCACACACAGATTGTGCCTTGTTTCTTGTCAATCGGAACAAGATTGGAAACCCAGTCAGTTAGAGCCACAGGGTAAATAAAGCCAGCTTTGAGAAGTTTCTCAAATTCAAGCTTGATAGCGGTTTCTTTACGTGGGTGGACCAGATGAAGTCATTGCCGGACGGGTTTAGCGCCTGGGTATGTCTTAATCTCATGTACCACAATGTTGGGGTCAATCCCCGACATTTCTTCATAGCTCCATGCGAATACATCACGAAATTCTTGGAAAAGAGACTTGTAGGTGACAACTTCATCATGGGAACACAAAGCTCCGATATGCACATTTTCGACAACTCTAGGTTTTATGGATATGTTGAGGGGGATGGTGGGTGAGATATTACTTAAGTTCCCTTTAGAGAACATATCGTGTGTAGACTTGGGAATGGTAGAAATGATGACAACGGTCGACGGGGTCAAGAGTCGTTGGTAACCCTCGATGGTGTGTTGTTCCAGGAAGAGGATGGAACGTTGATGTCCATCATCCCAAGGGGTATCTTCCACGGACATAACATACATAATCATCTCGTCTATAGGAAAAATGACACGGAATGGATCCGGAGATAAAGCACCAAGAGAGGGGGTAGAAGGGGTTGTCGATTGAATGGCTTGATAAGCGGATTCTACCGGACTCAAAGGAATTTCGTTCTCATAACGAAGATGATTGTCGGGGTTGGGTACCCTCCACGAGTCATAAGGCACAGGAGTTCTGTGAACAGAGGTGGAGATCATGTTGATCGAGGGACAAATGGATGTAGAACATCGGGTGGTGGAATGGGGAAAGTACCCATCAAAGAGGAATATTTAAGAAGACCCACACCGACGTTCTCATATCCAGGGGGGGGGTTTGCTATGAAAGGTACGTTGCTGGTACATGAATCAGAGTGAAAGAAGGCCAATTGGTCTACGGTAAATATTTTTCCTTGATGTGGGAAATGCACTACATGGAAAAGAGTGGACACAACTGCACGCATGGAATCGATCCAATTATGGCCAAGTAGAAGGTTGTAATCGAGAAGAGCGTCAAAGACCTCCAATTCAACGTTGACCATTTTGCCTTTTAACATAATAGGTAACGAAGGGAGGACACCATAAGGATTAAAACCAGAGACATTGAAGGCTTTGAACATGTTGTGGGATTCAGTTAAAGGAGGAGAGTCGATGGCTTTCCAGTAGGTAATAGACATGACACACGTCGAGGCACCCTCATCAATAACTTTTCTACAAATGTTTTTGTCGGAGATAATAACTTGTATTTGGAATGTGAGTTGAGGCGGCAACCTTGGAATGTGATATTCCAAGTCAAAAATTATTAAATTTGTATCTGTAGGGTCGATTCCACCAATATATTTCAACAGTGCCTTTCATTGTATAGGAAAACTCGGAAGGACTTCGAGGGCTGACATCGCGGATGGTGCTTGGGCCCGATCTTCGACAATACTGTAGTTCTGGGCAGCATGTGCATGAGGATTGAAAGAAGATTTTTGAACAACACCCTTTGGGGGAGGGCGAAGAAATGTATCTAGGCTTGTTCGTTCGACATGAAGAGGACCAATGGTAGGTGGAGTCATATTAGATGGTTGGACCAATGAAGGAGGTATTACATCAACCTTCTCTTTGGAGGAAGGATAATCTTTGGCTTGAGTGGTAAGTGTGATGTCATTCTTCTTTGAATCACCTGTACACATTAAGACATAGGATGTCTTGGATGGGGAAGGTTGGTCATGAATGACCAATTGGGCCTGTTGTCAAAAAGGGAAGGGTTGTGACAACACAGTCGGAGTGGGGGGTTTTGGGGTCCCTTGAAGGAACTTAGTAACCTCGACTCGTCGTGGAGAATCCTTAGTGTAATGATCATCACCGCAGATAAGACAAGGGTATTGGGGTTTTCACTTATCCTTATCGTCAACAAGTGGTGTTTTGGTTTTCTCAGATTGTGAATTATTTTTATCCTCCTTGTTCTTACCCTTTCCTTTTTTGGATTTATTTTTACCGGTGGGGGAAGATTGAACAGAGTTCACCTCAGAAATCCTGCCGGTGGGAGGGGTAGGAGACAGAGCATTTTGAACATTAGAAGGAATGGATTTGGGGTTGTTTCTAGATGTTTGGAAGGAATGAGGATGGGCATGGAAAGTGCCAATCACACCGTCAGTTGCATGAGAAGCAGCAGGAGTAGTTGAAGTAGCAAAAGTAGAAGGACGAGGTGCGTCAGGGAGTAAGTTGTAAAGAGTACCTGTTTGTGAGTAAACGAGGTCGAGGTATTGAGCACACCTGATTTCCTATTCTTCTCTAACAGCTCCACCCATGTCGATGTCACAAGCGATGTCATCCATGAATGATTTTGTGAACCACTCTGCCAGCAACTGATCGGGAAGTTCGAGTTTCATGAGATGTTGTCTACGTCGCCACTCATGAATGTGATCATAGATATTAGTGGCTTTGGTTTGTTTGAAAGAACTCAAAATTTCGGTTCCCGTTTCGTAGCGGATCGGTAACTGGTAGTGGGTGAGGAAAGCCATAGTGAGGGTGTTGAAGTCGGTGAAGAAGCTTCGTGGTAATTCTATATACCACTTCGCGGAGAAACCTGTGAGGGTTTGTTGAAAAAGGCGTAAACGAATAGAGTCATCCATCAAGGAGTTGGATGAGCACCAAAGGTGAAAATTCATTACATGATTGTTCGGGTCCTCTCCCAGTTTACCATCGAATTTAGGGATGTCAGATGGTAGTTTGGCCAGTAGGGCGAGCCATTAAGGAGAGTGATGGATTGGATCATTTAAAATTATCGATAGATCAGGGAGGTCCATGGTGGCTAAGAAGGGTAACTGTCTATTCACATATGGGTATTGGTGACTTTGGGGAGGGAGTCTCGTCGGTAGACCAGTGGGACCATAAGAATCTTGCATATAATGCGAAGATACAGGCAGATTCAGTTGTTTGTGTGGAGGCAAGTAATTCATAGGGTTGTACCCTTGAACAGGGGCGTGGGGTTGAGTGTTCGAGCCCCAAATAGGATTGGACATGCCTGGATATGGTTGGCTTGTACTAGGGGGTATGAAGGAGCTAGCTTGAGGTTGTTTCCCCCCAGTTGAGGGAGGATTATGTTGAATAAGATAATTCCAATACAAGGCCAAGGATGGAGGTATGTTTTGTCCAAGGGCGGAGTCAGTGGGGGTTTCCCTCCAATCGGGGGTTGCATCCCAATTGGGATTTGTCCTGCAAAAGGGGATTGGGTTTGGCCTCCTTGGTGAAATTGTCCACCTACAGGAATCTGGTAATTAGGTGTAAAATATAGGATGGTGCCACTAGGGTCAGTGCCTCCGATAGAGGATGGAATAGGTCCTCTAAAAGGGGGTCGAGGAAGTGTCAGAATGAAACCGGGAATGAGATGGTGCCCAGAAGGGGTGGAAACGCCAGGAGTCCCAGATGAGATTTGTGTAGGAACGGGAATAGAAGCATTCAATGCATGATATCTGGGCAGAAGTGTTGGGGTGAATCTGGGCAAAAGCGGTGTGCCAATGGGGGCTTGGCTAGCCATTGTAATCCCGGTGTGAGGACTCATAGTATCTGGGACCATTGTGTAATGGACCGTTTGTAGAGATATAGTCAAGACATGGTTAGCTGGTGGAGCGTCTGTACCAGGAAAATAATAGGCAGTAGTAAAAGGTATTGCGTTTGGATCAGATGTTTCAGGTAGCTCAGGTGTGACCGTGATATCAACGCCTGCTCCTGAGCCAAAGAGATCCCGTCTAAAAATTCCAGTAGTCCAAAAAGGATCTTGACCCTCAGGTCTTATGAAAGGTCCTGTTGGTAATCCAGAAGACTAAACAACTATATCTCTGGAAAAATTCACTCGAAAAATATGTCTCATGGAGTCAGGAGGAAGTTGGAAGTCCTCTCGATAATTGGTAATTCGGAACCGTTCTAAAGAGTTAGTTCTTTCCACTTGTGGAGTGGTAATGTCTTGGACTTCACTTTGTTGAGGAGAGCCCTCCGGTGAGTTGGTAGGCAAGGGTTGAGAACCTTCCAGATCTTCTGGGGGTAGGCCTTGCATTCTACGTGAACGACGTGGAGGGTCAATTGTGATCGAGTTAGAATCTTACGAAATAAATTCTATGGCCAACTTGGGTAAACAAACAGAACGTGCTAGTAAAATCTAGGAAGAAAAAAAAAGCAAACAAGACCTTCCAATTCCGAAGTCACTAGTTGGTGATGAAATCAAACATCGCGACGACGAGACAAGAAGGGGTTGGGCCAGGGTGGAAAAGTTACATTGACGACCGGATTAACGGATTTACACCCTGGTGCAAGCTCCCACACAAAATCATGGGTATACCCTCCAAGGAGACCGAGTGAGTCTGGCCAATGTCGATTCTAGGTACCGTGAAGACTTACCCCTTCACATTCACCTTGTGTAAGACCCTGAGAAGATAGGATACTAAGGTTACCACCAACAACAATGATGTCTGGGGGAATAGTTGACAGTCTGATCCACACACAAGGGCAGGGTATCTAGCCCGAAATCATCTTGAGAGGCTTCCACTCATCATTATGGGTATACCTTCAAGTGACCTTCATAATACGTGCAATCTCTGCATCGATATCAACAAAGCAGAGTGAGTAACTCTGTCAATCTCAATGCGACCTCAGGTTTGACCCTTGTGTGAGAAGGGCTTCCCAGGACAAAATGCTACAAACGGAATTTGACACTCCTTATCACAAGATACTATTGTGTGTTTTGTGCTTTGGAGAGTCTGTCTCACTGCCTATTCAAAATCTCTAGCCTAGCTAATGTTGGTGTAAAAGAGCCCTAGAAAAAGTTAAAAGTTGAATTTTAAAGTTGGACAATATTATTAAAGGTTGTTGTTATGCAAAAAGGAGACGGAAATGAAACCAATGTTGTGTGAGACTCTGACCCAACAATGCGTAAATAGGGATGAATAATACAAATTTTTGTTCGATGAATCCTATTTACAGGAGGGAAAGAGGAGTTTGCTGGAACAATGTGAACTATGATGTATGATCTTTTTAGAAATGTAATATCAAACAATCATGAACAATGCAAATTCCCTATTCGTTCTCTTTCAATACTTGAATGCCCATATTTTTCGAATAAAAGGTTGCTTAAAAAAAGAAAATGTCTTTAATTTTCTATTAGAAACCAAGCAACAGGGATGGAACTAAGAAAAAGTAAGCAACCAACGAAAAATAAATACACAAAAAACGCCCAAATCGATCTTTCAATGAAGATAAAAATAACAAACTGACAAGACCAATCTCTTCAAATGCACATGGGTAACAATTTTCCAAGTAATAAGCAATTGAAAAGGACAATTAATCTCAACTTTTAATCCAATCAAAGGCTCCCGACCAAACAAGCACTTGGATTTCAGAATTGGAGATTATACCCTTGTTAAGAAAAGGTCAAGAGGTAAAAATTGAGAAAAAATGATCAAGAAGAGCTTTCGATTTCTGAAAACTAATCATTCGCGAGATTTGAAGTCAAGAAACATTCAATCACTGGCCAAAGAAGTTCTTTCCAGACACACCAACCAATCTGGGCATCTGAAGACACAAAAGACTTAATCCAATTTTTTTACAAGTGAGCTCGCAGTCTGACAATGGGGTACAGTGCGAGAATTAATGATTCTCACGGACTAGACACAGGTAGGTTGCGAGAAGTTCACACTGAACTGAACACTAGGGTGCGAACTTCAGTGATTCTCGCAGGCTATATAAAGGTGCAATGCGAGAAGGTTTGTAATCAAGAAAATTTTGGAAAAATGACAGAACTTTTGAGGGAACTTCTGGATCCAAGGAGTTTGTGAGGATCTTCTCAAGACTCAGAGATTGATTGGGAATGAAAAAGGGTAGGTCAAGAGAAAATGGCCAGGTAAAAACCACCAAAATGGGTTGTATCCCCAGTGGAGTCGCTAATTTTGTTATCGTATAAATCGGTAGGTGCGGACACTAACAGATCTCCCTAGATCCGCCTGGATATAGAACAAAATAGGGCAGGACATGACTCTTTCTCTAATTTACATTCATTGAATCTACTACTAAGAAGGAATGAGTGACATACCTGTATATCAATTCCTTAGGTCTCTGTTGTTCCCGCTTCGCTCCGGTGCTCTTTTGAAATCAGGTCCAAGACTACACAAACCAACCCAAGTGAAGATAGCAAAGTATATTCAATGTCAACCTATGCATATGATCAAGGAGTTGTGCAATAAAATAAAAGTGATTTTATGAGAAAGGGACATTCTGTTGTATTATATTAAATGAAAGTAGAAGATACAACCAGATCACCTTGATGTCACAAGCTTCCTTTTAGTGACCCTTGGGTCCAACACACACACTTTCTCTACATTTGCATGAAGAAGATCCAGTACAACTTGATAGACCAAATAGAGTCTTCAAGCTTTTATCCAAGAAAATTTCTTCACACAATTCTTTCACCAATTCTTCATTCAATCTTGCTTAACCTTTTCCATGAGACACCTTTCAATATATAGGAGAAGGAGAGATGGTTAAATGGATGAGGATGATCCCACTAAATCTGAGAAGTCAGTAGGATGCCAACCATGCGAATGCCAACTCATTTTCTAGAAAATTCCCTTCTAGAACCTTCGTGACCTCTTCTCTTTTCCAAGCTTTGAAACAGTTTCTCACCCTACCTATAGAGAAGACTGTGAACATTTCTCACCCTAATTATGGGTTGCCTGCAAGAATGAAGGATTTCCGCACCCTATAACATAGGCAGCCTACGAACTCATCTTAAAAATGTGTTTTTTGGAAGAAGACAGCAGTCATTTTTCTCAGGAAAAAATTCCTTGTGGGAGCCTGAATACATCACTTGTAGAGACATCACCAGAGTGACCAAAATAATGTGTAACATTGGTACCAAGCGTTATGGAGGCACAAATCTTCCCTACATTTTTATGAATTTTTCAATGAATTTGTCTCGGTTTTTAAAGGATTGTCATTTGAAAAATTATATGGTATAATTGAATATGATGAGAACACCATAGATAACTAGCAAGTAGATTACTCCATAAAAAATCAGGATATTGAAGAAATATTACATGGAATTTCCATTTATCTTTGTGACTTGGAGGGTGAGTTGTTCAATATTAAAATCCGGCATGAAATCAACCTAGCACCTATGAAAATCTACATCGAAGAATGGTTTAAGAAGTCTATCTATAAACTAACAAATGAAGGAAAAGAAGCAGTTGAGACGGTTCCTATAACCGTTAATGAAAATGATAAAACAACATCAGTGAGCAAATGAACACACGAGAAACCATCATAGTAAGTTTACATCGTTCACATTATTCTTTCTTTATCAAGTCTTTCATCTAGTTATTCCACCTCTTTCACTAGAAACGTTTAACTGAATACTAATAACTCCTTTTTTCTTCTTACTAGGTCTTGTTGATCTTTCCACTGCCCACCGTATTATTTCTAAAATCTTATTTCTTGTATTTATTTTCTTTATGGTCTACAGGAGCCCAAATCCCAGTCTTTAAGAAAAACGCATTTACAATTTCAAGAATATGTAATAAACTATATAATTTTGGAAATTTAAAGAGAACTACTGCAGGAACAATATTGATTGTGCTTTGTAACCCTATTTTCAAAATAAAAATTATTTTTGGTTGTTATATCATTATATTTATTTGATATTCCCATGTATCCACTATGCTAAAGTTCTCTTGTGCATGCAGATCATATTCTTTTTATTTTTATGTGATCCGAAATCTCTATCTTAAACTATGATGGATGTGAGGAAATTTTACTTATTTTATTTAAATGTGTGACTGTGCTCGGTTCCTTGTCCTTTCTCATGAACTTTCCTTTAAAAGAAAACAAAACCATTTTCCCTTTTTTTTTTCTATTTCTTTGAATTATTGCGACGGACTTCTGTCAAGTCCAACATTTTGAATATTTAAAAAAATCTCAAGAAAATCTAAAAGAGGAGTACAACCTATATAAAAACGCAGGGGTATTTACATCCTCGTGAGGTTGTCGTTTCAGTCCTAATGGATTCATTTGCCAACATTTTTTGTGACCATACTGGGGACATGAACTGAAAATTTGGAACCTGGCCCAACATTTTTGAAAGAATGTATGACTTTACCCTAGGGTAATCAGCCCAAACCCGTGAAGATTTAGAAATTTTGTGACAAACCTTGGTCCAAGAAGAAGAAAGAGAAATCCTCCAGAGACAGAAGAGAGAAGAACGACAAGACTGAAGAAATCAAAGACTAGATAGAGTAGCACAAGAACAAGGTCAAAATTGAAGTTGGATGAATAAAAGGGACCCATTACCATAAATAAAAGCAATAATCTCTTTATTTTTACAAGTGAAATTCCTATTCCTAGAATCTCTCCAGACATGGCAGCAAGAGATGAACAGCCTCGAGACAAGCATCATGAGGAGAGACAAGGAGGTGGAATATATGTTGCAAGAAATCAAGGAATTCCAGGATTTGAAAATAGAAAGAGGGTAAGAGATTCCCCCCTTAATCTTATAAGTGAGCAACATGAGCTCCCTGTTCTCCCTAAGGGCACCTTAAAGGAATTTTCTAGAGATGGAGCAATCGATGCAAAGAGGCATCTACACTTATTTCTTGATGTTTTTTATTTTCACCATGTTGAGTATGACGATGTCATGGTAAGGTTGTTTCTATATACCTTATCAAGAAGATCCTAAGAGTGGTATACAATGTTTCCCAGTAGATCCATTCGCTCATTTAATGACCTTGAAGCTATGTTCCTGACTATGTTTTCCCCTACCATTGCTTACCACACACTCCTCATTGATTTCACCCAGATTGGGTTGATGAAGAATGAAAGGATACGAGATTTTAATCTCAGGTTTTATAAAACCTTGCGTAGAGTTCCAGAAGATAAAATACCAAATGACCCAGTCATTCTCAATTGTTATAAGAATGAAGTGCCCCCGAATGTAAAATATGCCATCAAAACATCCCAAATGGATACTTTGGAGGAGGAAATGACTAAGGCTATTGAGATGGAAGTAATTATGATTGAAATGGGTGCCAACCCTGCTATTATACTGGGAAGAGTACAAAGGAAACTGGGAGGGTTAAGTATTGATAACCAAGGAGCTTCCAGTTCAAGAAAAAATGAAGAATTCAAGCCTCAAGCAGCTCAGAATCAAACGGTGGGAGCAGGATTTTTCAAGGGATCCATACCTAACGTGAAGGTTGACCATGTGGTGGCACAGGAAAATAAGAAAAGAATTGAAATTGCACAAATGAATAGAACCATCAAACAAATGTAGAACGAGATAACCAGGATGAGAAGGGGAGATAATTACATGCCAAATCCAAGAATTCCAATCCCATAGCAAAGGAGTAACCCTCCCCCTAAAAACAGAGTGACATTTGAGAACACGAATAACCCACAAATACCAAGGGTACCCAGACAACCTACTCCAAACATGGTTGTTCTGGATGATGTCTATAACAAGAAATTAATTGAGTAAGAAAATTATTACTCACCTGATGAAAGCTCCAAAACTATGCAAATCGATGGATGTGAGACGTCCATTTATATATTTGGAGAGGGTGACAACGATCCCAACTCACAAGAAAACGTTTCCCAAACAAGAGGATTTGTACATAGACCCAAAAATAAAGGCGACTCTGAAAAGGAAAAACAAAAAGAAAAAACAAATGAAAAAGTGTCAAGTGAGAAAGTGACAGATGGAAATGGAACTAAAAGGAAACACCTGGCATCAAGCTCCACTCAAATGACATATAATGTTGTGGAGGACCTAAGTAAATTGAGGATAATTTTTTCCTTTACGGAAGTGGTGCAGATTCCCTAGCAAAGACAAAATATTTTGAAGTTATTGGATGATCTATCTGAAAGAGATGAAGTTGTTGTTACCAGTCCAAAACAAAGCCAAAGCCCATCAATTGCCAAGATGAGAGTTAAAATTCTTCCCTTTTATATTTCTATTGAAAATCATGATGTTGCATTACATAATTGTTTAGTCAACACTGGCGTGACAAATAATATAATTCCACTTGAGTTCATGGAGTCATTGGGCATGAGTTGCACTAAGTATCATGAAATTGGTGAAATCATATATGCAATTTATTCTAGAAAAGTGCCAGCATACAAAGAAATCAAGGATTTCTATGCTTGGATTACAACATCCCCCCATATCATTACAGTTTTCAATATTATTGTGGTAGACCTTCCTCCAGCATATGAAGTTGCGCTATGAAGAGACTGGACATCCATGATGGGTGGATATATAATGAATGACGGAAGTTGTATGATGCTACTAGGAAAAGAGAGAGTGATGATTAAAGTACCCCATGAACCTAGAAAACCCTTCTCTTTCATGAAGAAGGACAATGAATTGTTGGAAGATTATATAGATGTTTGGATTGTAAATTATGAAATCCTAGACATGGATAACAATGAAATCCTATAGAAAGTTCAGGGCACATGGAATCAAGAGTGTTTGTTTGAATGCTACTAGAGGATGTCATTCAATGGAGCATGTTCAAAATCTAGGAACAGAGTTGGAATTATTATTTTGATTCCAAGTAATACTATGCATCCCATGTTGTAAGACTGGATTTTTCATGCACAAATAATGAGGCAGAATATGAATCTTTGATTCATAGGATTATCCTTGCACAGGAAATGAAAATAGAAAATCTCGTTGTAACTGGAGACTAAAAGTTGTTCATCAATCAGGTTACCCAGAGGTATAAAATCAAAAAGGAAAGACTTAAGTTGTATTTCAAAAGAGTTAACGAGTTGATGGAATCTTTCAGTTCCTTCATCATTTCTTTCATTCCAAGAGACAAGAATCATAAGGTTGATTAACTAGCCTTGGCGGCCCCATTGTCAAACCTAGACGATGTCCAAAGAAAAATTTATTTCCAGGTAGAAATATATTTTCAATCGTCCATGCCCGATAACATTGAGTACTTGCAAGTATTTGAGAATGATGAAAAACTAGAATTTTTTTTGTTAAACAACGATGATGAAGAAGACGATCGCTCATATGTTGTCCCCAAATATTGTATACAAGTTGAATCTTTGTTTATGAAAGATGATCATGCTAAGAACATCCTTGAAGAAGTTTCAGTTCTAAAAGTGCAAGAAATGAGAAAAGTCAATATTGGAACTGACAATTCCCTTAAATATGTCAACTTGGGAGTTGATTGCACCATTGAAGAGTTTGATGTTGGCATAGGGTCATACCCAAGGTTCAACGCTTCAAAAACACACCAACAAAACCCTAACTACCGATCCTTTCAGCAAAACCTGCAAAGAAAATGAAATCTCACCCAGGTAGAGGCAGGGGTGGTTGCAGGACTCAGATGTTTACAACCTAGCTGGGACACAGATCTGTGATTACAACACCTTAACAGAACACTTAGAAATTATCATTCATTAGTATTTATCCTGTATTTACTTCGCAGACAAAACCCTAATTACATAGAAATGTAGTATTCACTCAGATCTACCACATATAAACCCTTAGCATAAGGAAACAGATCAGATCTAACATTCATTCACATCACTAAGCACTAAGATATCATATCATGTCCATCTAAGAATACATTACTACGCTAATAATTAACCATATGAACAATAAAACAATCACAATGCACAAAGAAACCATAACATAGGATATACGTGGTTCACCCCTAGCCTGGGGCTATGTCCACCAACTCTTCTTCTCCTTATTATATTCCGTCAATCATCTACATGCACAGAGCTAGAAGGTCCTACTCCGCATAGTACAGGAGATCTGCATGCACCTCTCCAAGTCATCCTTCCCCGAACTAGCTTACAACACAAAGCCTTTACACAATCTCTTACAGTCACTTGCACTTAGCCTTGCAAGCTTCACACAGTATGAAAAAAGCATGTACAACTATCACTTGCACTTAGCACATATTCACACAGATGCCTATATCATCCTCCTCTTACATCGCCTAGACATCTATTTATACATTACAAAAGGGGCCTAAACATGGGTAAACCCATGGGCCGACATCCCCATACCCGTTACATAATCCCAAAACCCAAAAAATGCCATAACAATGGGTTGAGATCCCATGATCTCTTTCTTCAATTTGTGCTCCACCTTTGACAGCCTGTCGAAGTCCAAAAATAGGTCAAACCTGACCAAGGATCTCCAAAACTTGGTCAAGGGCCAACATGCCCCCAACACTCACCTATGACTCATTCCTAGTCACTCCTCTTTGGTTAATTCTGCCTCAAAAGCCTCAAGCTTGGATCGAGTTGCTTCAACCTGTTGTTGCGCTAAGGCCTTCTGCTCAGCGAACTCCTAAAGAACTACCTCGTTCACCAGTCCTTCCAAGCATTGCTCAACTATAGTGACTACTTTCTCTAGTTCTTCTCCTCGTCCTTCAATATCCTCAAACAGTTGACAAGCTGCATCATGGACTGGCTGGAGCCTCTGATTCACTTCCATGAATTTTTTCTGTATGGCGTGGAATTGTTGTTAAACAGTGCGTTGTTCCTGGGATATTTTCATTCTTTCAACTGCAGACAAGAGCTTCAACTATGCCTGTACCATTGTTTCTTGTTGTTTTGCCTCCTGGAGTTGTGACTCTAGTGTCTTTAGTTCAGGATCCTCAGCAAGTCGTTCATAAGTCTGTGCACTACGATCACTGAGATGTTTACATTCCATGGCGAAGGTCTTGATTCACTCAACTGTGCTCTGAGAAGTTGCTTCTCTTTGATCCTGCACATCCTTCAAAGTGTTTGGCGTTGATTGTAGCTCTAGATCTATTATTATCTGTTGAAGGTGTTGAATGGCTTCAGCAAGCTTCGCTACTTGATGCTCTACTGGGTCTTCCTCCTTTTTCTCTACGCCCTTCATAGAGGGGAGTTCTCTGCTGACTGGTATCTTTTACTCCAACCTGCTCAGAAAGCAGTTGTTCCTTCTCTTGCTGGATTTATGCTTTATCTTCTTCAAACTTTTACCGGAGGGAAGCCTTCTCCTGCTGCGCAATCTTGCATTGCTCTATCACTGCTTCTTGTTCTTTCTTCAGGGCCACCATGGCCTGTTTCTTTTCTTCTTGGGCATGATGAAGGTGAGCTTCGGTCGCATCGACTATTCTGTGGATTTGGGTAGGCTCGTCTCCCAACTCTGGTTCTTCTTATGGTGGGGGTGCAGTGGAAACTACACAGCTGGAGTGAAGGGATTGTTGAACTCATCTCAGCTCTGTCTCAATTCTATCATACATGGCTTCTTGTTTGGCTTCGTTGTTCTGAAAAATGTCCTACGAGGTGTCTGATACAGCTACAATGATGAATTTGAAGTCATCGAGCATGAGAACAGTCTGCAACTTAGTATTACTAGCTCTAGATTTCTTCCACGAGATAGGTTTTGTGGGAGAAACCTTTCTTTTATTAGATGGATCAGTCTCATCAACGGGATCCCTAGGTGGTGTTACTTCGCCTTGATTATGATGATATTCTTTCCCATTTTTATCTTATTTATCTACTTCATCGTTACCTCTTCCTCTAGGTGATTCTGAAGTAGTTTCTTCTGATGCACTGCTCAGGTTCTGTACCTCTTCTATCTTCTTCCTTCTGTTGGTTCCAGGTGTTCCATTTTCTTCGCGAGTGGCCTCCAGACTTCCGATTATTTTGGGATTAGACAATTTTGTGGGGTCAATAGGGTAAGGATCTTTGCAGGCCAGTCCTTGGTTATTTTTTCTAGGTCCTCTTCTGTGAGCTTATAGTATGACTGAAGTTCTTCTTTACTCTCGTATGCATGCTCAGTGATATAAGTAAAATGTCGATCTGCATGGAACTTCATTAGGGTCTTGAACTGATGTAGGTTGTTTGGCGTCATATGAGGGATAGCCTCAATGGCCCTCTTTAACTGCAAATAATACGTATGGAATATTGTGTTCGATTGCCACTATTTTTCCATATTGCTCGAATACCAGAGCGAGGTGAACTTCACAGCAAGCGGCTCGAATGGATCAATGTCAGGGAAGGTTGCACCTTCCGGCAACTCCTAAGCTATAAACGTGATGAGGATCAGGAGCTAGCTAAAGTGGAAATCATAGCCCTGATCCTGAGCTTCGCTGTAATCCAATTCTAACTAGTTGACTAAGTACTTTGCCCAATTCATCTATAGTCCTTCTACGCATTTTCCAGCGAGGTCAACAACAAACCCTGTGACTTGTGTAGGTCAATTCTTTCTCACTAGCTTCCCTGCGGTCAGTTGATAGGACAGGTGCATTGAACCATTCTGGATGGAGGCTACCTTGTAGCCTCGCGTCCCCTTTTCTACATCACCATAGGTATCCTTAATCCTCTGTGTCAGGGCACGATCTACATCCTTCCCTGGGTAGAAGTCTTGCGGGTCTGGTCCCTGCATGCTCAATCCAGTAACCCTATGGATCAACGTTGGGTCAATGGTGATGCGTCTATCTAGACACATATAGCCTCTATGGGAGCACGACAGCAGGATCTTAATGCATGCATTAACTTCCTGGTGCCTTCCAAAATGAGGTATCTTCATCACGTTCAAGATAGTGGACTGTGCGAGGTTCATAGTCCATGGTTGGGGTATTATCCTCGAGTTCTTCCCCTTCATCCTAGTCAAGTACCTGTGAGGGGAAAGCATGTTGTGGTTCTTTCGATCCCCTAGGTTGAATTCGTTGAATTTTAATGTCATGATCTTGTCTAGTTGGGTTTGAAATGCACATATCCCCTTCGAGAGGTATGCAGTAACCAAGGTGTAATTGAAGTCCCTTGGGACACTGTCATAACTCACCGTGTCAGCCAAGGGACGGATGTAGTCGGGCAGGATAGACAGGATCAACTTCACATTCACCAAGTCATCTTGATTCTTGGTTCTTTTCTCGACTGTAGCTCAGGATGGTCAAGATCCGCGAGAAGTCGACGGAGAGTCTTGCACTCCTCTCATCAATGAAGCTTGAATCCCTGCAGACATTACTTTTTTTGCCATTATATCGATTTAGACTTCTTCTATGGACTTTTCAACTGCGTTGAGTTCATCCGACATACACGCTCGATATCGTATACTCGGGTTGATGAACAATCGTTCAATATAATAAAATAGGTGGCGGAGTCTTAGTAAACACAACATAGAAACAATGAGTTCTCTCGTTGGCGCGGGTACAATTTGAAAAATTATTCTCGGTGCAACAGTCGATGGAATAAGTAGAAAGTCGTGTAACGGATCTCTCCAACGGATGAGAAGCCTTCATCAATGCAGTTATGTTCGTTACGGCACGATCCCAATGACCCGATGGCGAGATTTATGGCCATAACTATTGTTCTAACCGTCCGGGGCGTCAGTCTAATGGTTGTAATGCTTCCAATGATCATATCGCTCTGCCATGGCGAAGTGCCTTTTGGCGTTGTTCTGATATTCCGACGAAGTTCCAGTTTTGCAAACCTACCTTCTGCGAAGTCTCCTCCAAAACCTCCTACAACTTTTCTAACTTTGCTCTCTTCTTACTGAGCTTTCTATCTTTCTTCCCTGTGATCTGCGTCTTGGTATTCCTCTTTCCATTTTGATTCTTATCTCCTCTTGGCATAGTAAATTCGCGATGATGAGATTTTGTCATAGGGTTAAAGGGTAATACTTATTTTCTATCTGGGGTAGGTGCTCTACTTTCTTGTATGGATAGGTTCTTCAAGTCTTCCTATGTTTTTTCATCTTCGACAACCCGGTCTCTGGTCCTAATTTGCTTCGACTTGTCCTCTTGTTCTTCTATCAAGTGTGTTATTCTCCTAGTCATGAAATATTTTAATTATTTATTTTTCTGTTCTAGGGCATCTTCTTCTTTTCTCTAAATCTGATCTCTCTCAATCCAGGGTTTTCCTAATAACATAGCAAATGGGGTGTTGTTCTCAATGAATTCAACAACCTCAAATTCTTTCTTTGTTGAAGTTCCATGAGCACGCATAGAGTTCTTGGTAAGTATTCCACATAGGGTTATCAGTTTTCCTCTAAAGAATCTTATTCACCCTAATGAAGGAACCATAGTAGGCCTTCCCAAAATTTCTCAAGTACTTTCTATCATGACATTCACCTCTGTTTCCTCATCCAGAACACAGTCTATGTCAAAGTCTCCTATTCTTGCTTCTATAAACTCTTTTCCTTTTAAGATATCTGATAAGTTGATATTTCTATGATCATTCGGGGTTTCTTTCATTCGTAGTAATACAGTCTCTAATTATTTCTGGGGTTCTACCATGGTCTCAGTTTCTTGGCCTTCCTCAGAGTTTTCTGGTCTCATATTCATTCTTTCAACCTTAGCAATCATTCTAGGGCAATCCAAAACTTCATGGTCCATAGCTTTACAACAAAGACAAGAAGGTCTTCTATCAGGGAAATCCTTAGCAATATGGCCCAATCTTCTGCAACTGTAACAAATATTTAATCCTCACTTTCTATTGAATGATCCCCCATTTTTTCTGTGCTACGCACTAGGGTCGCGGTAATTAACCTGCAAAAAATTCTTCCTAGGATCCTACATCCATTTCTTAGTCCAAATATTCTTTCTATGCATAGGAATAACATATCTTTCATCAAATCTACTCATATCAACCTTTTTTCTTCTAACCGTGACCTAGTTTTCAAACCAAAACAAAATTTATCAAACATACCTAGATCCATACTTTTGAAAAAACAGTTTTCACTTATCTTACCTTTCTCAGAGCACAAAGCTTTCAAATCTTAAAAAAATTCACTGTTCTTACCTCTTTCAGAGAACAAAGCATTCAGATCTTACCTCTTTTCTTCAGATCTGCTTCCTTTCTTAGCACAGAGCTTCACAAGTCAAGCAACAAATCTACGCACAGATATTTCTTTCTTTTCCTCAGTTCCCAGCAATCACAGTTTCAGGTCCCCACAATGGAACCATTTGTTGGCACAGGGGAAGACCCAGGGTTCAACACTTCAACAACGCACCAAAAAAATCCTAACTACTGGTCCTTTCAGAAACACCTGTGAAGAATATGAAGTCTCACCCGAGATAGAGGTAGGGGTGGTTGCAAGACTCATATGTCTGCAACCTAGCTAGGACAAGGATCTATGATTACATCACCTTAACAAAACACTTAGAAATTATCATTCATTAGTATCTAGCCTGTATTTACTTCGAAGACAAAACCCTAATTACAGAGCAATGTAGTATTCACTCAGATCTACCACATCTAAACCCTTAGCATAAGGAAACATATCAGATCTAACATTCATTCACATCACTAAGAACTAAGTTATCATATCATGTCCATCTAAGCATACATTACTACACTAAGCATTAACCATATGAACAATAAAACAATCACAATGCACAAAGAAACCATAACATAGAATATACGTGCTTCACCCCTAGCATGGGGCTACTTCCACCAAATCTTCTTCTCTCTATTATCTTCCGTCAATCATCTACATGCACAGAGCCAAATGGTCCTACTCTACATAGGACAGGAAATCTGCACGCACCTCGCCAAATCCTCCTTCCCTGAGCTAGCTTACAGCACAAAGCCTTTACACAATCTCTTACAGTCACTTGCACTTAGCCTTGCAAGCTTCACACAATATGCACAAAGCATGTACAACTATCACTTGCACTTAGCACATCATCACACAGATGCCTATATCGTCCTCCTCTTACATCACCTAAACATATATTTATACATTACAAAAGGGGCCTAAACATGAGTAAACCCATGGGTTGACATCCTCATACTCATTACATAAGACTAAAACCAAAAAATGCCCTAAAAAGGGGCCGAGATCCCACGATCTCTTGCTTCGACTTGCGCTCCACCTTCGACAGCCTGTCGAAGTCCCAAAATAGGTCAAACCTGACCAAGGATCTCCAAAACTTGGTCAAGGGCCAACAGTTGACCAATATGATGCCTTATTCAAGGAATATATTGATGTGTTCACTTGGACCTATGATGATTTGAAATCTTACAATAAAACTATATTCTAGCATATCATTCATTTGAGGGAAGAAGCCAAGCCATTGAAACAAAAAAAAAGAATGATGAATCCCAAGCTGAAACCTCTGGTAAAAATTAAATTGGAGAAATTGAAGAAGGGATAATTTATCCCATCGTACATTTAGACTAGCTTTCAAATCCAGTGATTGTAAGAAAAAAGACTGAGGAAATCCGGATGTGTATTGACTTCAGAGACCTTAACAAAGAAAGAATAAAGTATAATTTTCCTTTGCCTAATATGGAATTTCTTATACAGCAAGTTACTGGATCGGCCTACATGTACATGTTGGATGGTTTCTCTAGATATAACCAGGTCTTGATGGTCGAGGAAGATAGGGAAAAGACAACACTTATCACACTATGGGAGACATATGAATATGCTAGAATGCCCTTTGGTTTGAAGAATGTTGGAGCCACATTCTAGAGGGCCATGTATCATGCATTCATATCCATCATTTGAGAAATATTTTTGAAATATGTAGACTATATGGTGTATCTCTAAATCCAAACAAATGCTTGTTCGTTGTGACTCAAGGAAAATTGTTGGGCCATATTGTATGCAAGGAAGGGATTTATATATATCTAGAAAGATTTAAAGCAATAAACAAGCTTAACCCCCTGACATCCAAGAAGGGAGTCCAGTCATTCTTTGGAAAAATCAATTTTGTGAGAAGATTTGTTTCTAACTACGCAAGCATCGTAAAGTTGATCAATTTGTTGTTGAAAAAGGAGCAGAGTTTCGAATGGACAACAGATACTGAGGAGGCATTCAAAAATATCAAAGGAGAAATTACCACTGCTCCTATCCTCATCAGTACGGACTTCCAAAGAGATTTTGTTATCTATTCATTTGCTACATAGATAGTTGTTGCATCCATTCTCACTCAGAAAGATAGAAAAGGAGAAGAACTCCCAATAATTTTTATGAGCAAAACCCTGCACGACTATGAGTTGAGGTATTCAGAACTAGAAAAGAAATCCTTGGCTCTTGTAAAAGCAATAGCTCACTTTCAGATGTATATATTAAACTCCCATATTATTGCTTATGTTCCCTCATCACCAGTGAATATGCTTCTAAATCAACAATTGAGAGAAGGAAAATGGGCTAACTGGTTGCCAAAGATACAAGAATATGATACCGATATTAAACCTTTAAAGGAAATCAAACGACAAGGTTTATGCAAGCTCATCGTGAATGGGGATTCAGTCAATGGGGTGATTTCAATATCATTCGGGGAACCATTAGTTGATTCAGAATGGTACAGAGATATTATATTCTACTTAAGGTCCAGGCAATTTCCTGTCACCATGAATCCCAAGGAGTGAAGGAAACTAAAGATGAAGGTGAATCAATACGTGTTGATTTTTGACATACTATTCAGAATAAATTATGATGGTATACTTCTAAGATGCGTTGATAAAAATAAAACCCAAGAACTAATCAGAGAATTCCATGAGGGAATATGTGGTGGACACTTTGTACCTATTGCAACCGCACACAAAATAATTAGAGTAGGATTTTACTGGCCATCAATCTTCAGATATTTGTATGCCATAATAAGGAAGTGTTTCTCATGCCAACAATTTTCAGGAAAAATGAAGAAATATGTGATGCCTTTGCATCCCATTGTGGTAGAAAAATCATTTTCCCAATGGGGACTTGATGTTGTTGGGCCAGTTAATCCAAAGTCTAGCAAGGGGCATATATACATTCTAACAACTATAGATTATTTCACGAAATGGATGGAAGCGGTGGCACTAAATAAGGTGTATGTTGAAGAACTAATCAAATTCCTTAAAGACAACATTTTGTCGATATTTGGTGTCCCAGATAAATTTATCACGGACAATGGTTCGATCTTCATCGGGTTGAAGTTTACGAAGTTTTGCAGAAAATATGGAATCATCATGGGTCAATCATCGAATTATTATCCAGAAGGTAATGGCCTAGTTGAATCCACAAACAAAACACTTGTGCAGATACTGAAGAAAATCGTTGATAAAAACGAAACGAATTGGCATATGAAGCTGACGGATGCATTATGGGAGAGAATAATGAATCTGAAGGATAGCATAGGTATGTCTCCATATATATTGGTTTATGGGAAAGAGGAAAAAAAATTGATTATCCTTGAGCTCAATGCATTGATTTATGTGGTCAATATCAAAGATACAAAAGACAGTTCACCCATTCAAAGGAGAATCAATCAATTGTTGAAGTTCGAGGAAGAATGAAGAAAATCATTGAATCGAACTTCTCAGAGGCATCAGAGCGTAAAAATATATTTTGAATACAGCACAACTCTAAAGAATTTCCAAAAAGGAGATCTGGTGTTACTTTGGAACAAGGCCAAGGATAAATTGTCCATGCATACAAAGTTTGAAGCAAGCTGGATCAGACCATATGTCATCGAGAAGATCTTGGGATTTAAATCCTATATGCTCTAAGAAACGAAGGGTAAAAGTTTGATACTTCTTGTCAAGGGGAAACATTTGAAAGGTTTCTTCTCTTAATACTTTCTCATTTCTCAATGTACACAATTTTTTTTTTTTCATCTTGTATATTCTTACTCTGCCTCCACATCCCAATGGAAAGAAGCACTTGATCACGAGAGATTAAGGATTCTTGACAACCCACAGGGATTCATCATCCCACAGTTGGAGCCTGTTGTTGAGATCAATTCCTGCTTCCAAAATTTCCCTCCCCTTTTCTATTTTTCTAACTTATTTTCTCCCCTTCTTTTCCCTCTTCTATACTTACCCAATTTCCCCTTTTCCTTTTCCCTTCTATTCTCCCTTTCTAGTTTTATACTTAGTTTTTTTTTTGGAACAATAGGTTCTCGGGTTGGCGGACTCACCAATCCTCATCTCCAATCCACATTCTCACATATCGAGTCTGTCCAACCGCCACATTATCCCATACTTCGCCATTTATGCAATCGCGGGTTCCCAGGTTGGCGGGGTCAAACTCTCATATCCCATGTTCCATGATATAGACTTTTCATCCAAAAGATACACGATATACATTTTGACCCCCGAACTCCCCAATCTTCCAAGTATCTCATTTATTCTATGTTGAGTCTGCCCAACCACCTCACAACACTTAACCAATCTTTGACCTTCTGCATTCACGAGTTGGCGGGTTCACAAAAGTCTCAAATCCTATTTCACTCATGTCTGTCCCCACCACCTTTGTGATTTTCCCAATGCACATTTAGTATGGTTTAATGTTAATAACTCATTATATAGGTCCTGTAAAAAATTTCATTAATAGGCGAAGGGCTCGAGGAACTTCCTCATTAAACCACATTAAAGCATGATTTGCGGAAGATTATATATTATCTCTCAAGCGCTTGTTTCTAAGATTATATGGAACAAAAGAATGTTCTCATCAAATTATGGCAGCAACAGCTCAACAATAGTTCTGTGGAGATACATTGAACATTTTTGTACGAGAGGATCATAATTTTCAGTGGTCTAGAGCATACTCTTATTATTCATCCCCTTCTACTCAGAAGGAAGTAATTTGTACATTTGGAATTGCCCGTGTAGGTTGTGTTCCTGAAGTTTTTTACTGCAAGGAATTGGTTTCCTGGTGCATCGGGAAATACATACCAATACAGTGGATAATTCCACTCCAATACCATTCTCCTATCATTCTTTTGCCTCAAGTATTCCACAAGATGTTGAGACACCTAGAGCCAACGCTCACCTTCAAAGGTGAATATTGCAGAGATGTTTTGAGGAAACATGAAAAAGGCCTGGATCTCTTACCATAATTCTTGGAGAATCCCACTGCCATCCCTGAGGATATTACCAAACTGCAGGTCAGCTTGTTCAAAAACCCATTTCGGGAAATTGCCCGGTTATTTACCAGAGTTACGGGCCAAGAAAATACTACTAGCATTTCCCGTATTATTCTTTACATCTTAAATTTTACCATCAAGGAGCAGGCCATTTTTTATTGGGGGAAGTTGATTTTCATTCAAATCACTTCCCAATTATCTCAATATAAAAAGGATAAGAAATTCTTTATGTCTTCTTATTTGGTTTTCATGATAGCACATTGTTGTCAGTTTCCTAAATTATCTATATGAAAAATGGTGAATTGTGAATTCGACCCTGTGGCCTTTTGGTACCAAGCGTTATGGAGGCACAAAGCTTCCCTACATTTTTATGAAGTTTTCAACGAATTTGTCTCAATTTTTAAAGGATTGTCATTTGAAAAATTCTATGGAATAATTGAATATGATTAGAATTCCATAGATAACTGGCTAGTAGATTACTCCGTAAAAAATCAGGATATTGAAGAAATAATACATGGCATTTCCATTGATCTTCGTGACTTGGAGGGTGAGATGTTCAATATAAAATTTGGCATGAAATCAACGTGGTACCTATGAAAAGCTACATCGAATCATGGTTCAATAAGGCTAACGATAAACTAACAAATGAAGGACAATAAGCAGTTGAGACAGTTCCTATAACTGTTGATGAAAATGATAAAAGGACATCAAAGAGAAAATGGACACACGAGTGACAATCATAGTAAGTTTATGTTGATCACTTTCTTCTTTCTTTATCAAGTCTTTCATCCAGTTATTCCACCTCTTTCACTAGAAAGGTTTAACCGAAGACTGATAAACCCTTTGTTCTTCTTACAGGGTCTTGTTGATCTTTCCACCACCCACCCTCTTCTTTCTAAAAGATTATTTATTGTGTTTATTTGCTTTATGTTCCACAGGAGCCCCAATCCCAGTCTTTAAGACAAATGCATTTACATTTCAATAATATGTAATAAACTATATGCTTTTGGAAATTTCAAGAGAACTACTTCGGGAACAATCTCGATTGTGCTTTGTAACCCTGTTTTTAGAATATAAAGTATTTTAGGTGGATCTATCATTATCTTTATTTTCACTACCCATGTATCCACTATGTTAAATTTCTCTTGTGCATGTGGATCATATTCTTTTTATTTTTATGTGATCATAAATATCTATCTTAAACTATGATGGAGTGGGTAAATTTTGCTTATTTTCTTTAAATGTGTGAATGTGTTTGGTTCTTGGTCCTTTCTCAAGAAATTTCCTTTAAAAGAAAAAAAAAAACATTTTCCCTTTTATTTTTATATTTCTTTGAATTACTGCGATGGACTTATGTCAAGTCCAACATTTTGAATATTTAAAAAAATCTCAAGAAAATCTAAAATAGGAGTACCACCTCTATAAAAACGCAGGGGTATTTACATCATTGTGAGGTTGTTGTTTCGGTCCTAACAGATTCAAGTGTCAACAAGTCCCTAGGAATCCATATCGATGGACTACATGTTAGGTCCACCCTCAACCAAGCATGGAAATGACTGTGTATTCGTGGTTTTTAATTTATTCTCTAAGATGGCCATTCTGACAGCCTAAAATAAGAGTATCACAACCAAGGCCACTACCAAGCTCTTCTTCGAGTGTGCGTGGGTACACTTTGGACTACCACATTCCATCATATCATATTGGGACAACATATTCTTAAGTACATTATGGTCGAGCCTTTGGTGATTGTTGGACACCAAGCTCACCAAATTCATTTCCTTCCATCACCAAACTAATGGATAGAAAGAGGTCGTCAATATGATGATTGTGCATATCTTACGCATGTACAACTCCAAGAATCCATGCACATGGGATGAGAGCCTTCCTTATGTTCAACACAATGACAATAGATCCCTCCATAACTCGATTGGCCATATCCCTTTTCATGTGGGATTGGGATTTCAACCATTAGGCCCCATTGATGTGGCACTTCCCCTTGCATCCATCTAAGAAGAATCTTCCCACGCTCAATCTCGAGCCAACAAAGCCACCAAATTCATTGAACTGATTCATCACATCCTCCAACAGGTCTGTTACAACAAATTTTTCCTCACTCCATGCAACTTGCTTGGATGGCCTTCTATTTCCCTCTGCAGACTTGAAGTCCCCTTTTTGTTCACTCTAGATCCAAAAATGTACATTTTTGTACATATACGCACCCTATCAATTATACAACAATCATATACGCAAGATTCTCCACTAAATCTCGTGTACATTGGGTTTGGTTCTTAAAAATTAAAAATTATGTTGGGTTTCCATGCCAGGTCACAAGATCCATGATCCTTGACCTTCCATATACTGGAAATTCTCTGAATCGACCCTTCAGTTCCATTTCGAGGCTATAAATTGAGTTATATCCGAGCCTTGAACAATCGACAATTCAACTTGGAGAGAAAAGACACCCTGGAGAAATTCCACTTCATATTGAGTTTGCATCCCTTTGTCCTTGAAAGTATGAACTTCTTGTGTTCAGCCCCCAAGCTCTTCCTACTTTGTGATGGAGAATCTCATTGACTCCTATATATGAGCTTTCCTTTGCGGAGGATTGAAGTGGTGGAGGCCCATCTAGAGGGATTTAGTTTCTCGATTTCAATATGTGTCGTTACATAATTTTGTCACCTATGTACTTATGCTGATTATTTTAATAGAAATACTCTTTTCTTGTCCAATTGATATCTTCAAATATCTAAATTACTTTCTTTGGGCATATTTGTCATGTATGTTAATGGATTATGCTAATTTATATTCTAACATCATATATTATCACCATATTCTTGTGTATGTTTGTTTTTGAGGAAAATTTATAGGTATAAATCTTTG
>SNQJ01S0004976.1:76183-125851 GCA_010110895.2 Picea sitchensis
AATGTTGGTGTAAAAGAGCCCTAGAAAAAGTTACTAGTTGAATTTTAAAGTTGCACAATATTATTAAAGGTTGTTGTTACGCAAAAAGGAGACGGAAATGAAACCGATGTTGTGTGAGACTCTGACCCAACAATGCGTAAATAGGGATGAATAATACAAATTTTTGTTCGATGAATCCTATTTACAGGAGGGAAAGAGGAGTTTTCTAGAACAATGTGAACTATGATGTATGATCTTTTTAGAAATGTAATATCAAATAATCATGAATAATGCAAATTCCCTATTCGTTCTCTTTCAATACTTGAATGCCCATATTTTTTTAATAAAAGGTTGCTTAAAAAAAGAAAATGTATTTAATTTTTTATTAGAAACCAAGCAACAGGGATGGAACTAAGAAAAAGTAAGCAACCAACGAAAAAGAAATACACAACAAACGCCCAAATCGATCTTTCAATGAAGATAAAAATAACAAACTGACAAGACGAGTCTCTTCAAATGCACATGGGTAACAATTTTCCAAGTAATAAGCAATTGAAAAGGACAATTAATCTCAACTTTTAATCCAATCAAAGGCTCCCGACCAAACAAGCACTCGGATTTCAGAATCGGAGATTATACCCTTGTTAAGAAAAGGTCAAGAGGTAAAAATTGAGAAAAAATGATCAAGAAGAGATTTCGATTTCTGAAAACTAATCATTCGCGAGATTTGAAGTCAAGAAACATTCAATCACTGGCCAAATAAGTTCTTTCCAGACACACCAACCAATCTGGGCATCTGAAGACACAAAAGACTTAATCCAAAATTTTTACAAGTGAGTTCGCAGTCTGATAGTGGGGTACAGTGTGAGAATTAAGGATTCTCGCGGGCTAGACACAGGCAGGTTGCGAGAATTTCACAATGAACTGAACACTAGGGTATGAATTTTAGTGATTCTCGCAAGCTACAGAAAGGTGCAATGCAAGAAGGTTTGTAATCAAGAAAATTTTGGAAAAATGACAGAACTTTTGAGGGAACTTCTGGATCTAGGGAGTCTGTGAGGATCTACTCAAGACTCAGAGATTGATTGGGAATGAAAAAGGGTAGGTCAAGAGAAAATGGCCAGGTAAAAACCACCAAAATGGGTTGTATCCCCAGTGGAGTTGCCAATTTTGTTATCGTATAAATCGGTAGGTGCGGACACTAACAGATCTCCCTAGATCCACCTGGATATAGAACAAAACAGGACAGGACATGACTCTTTCTCTAAGTTGTGTTCATTGAATCTACTACTAAGAAGGAATGAGTGACATACCTATATATCGCTTCCTTAGGTCTCTGTTGTTCCCGCTTCGCTCCGGTGCTCTTGTGAAATCAGGTCCAATACTACACAAACCAACCCAAGTGAATATAGAAAAGTATATTCAATGTCAACCTATGCATATGATCAAGGAGTTATGCAATAAAATAAAAGTGATTTTATGAGAAAGGGACATTCCGCTGTATTATATTAAATGAAAGTAGAAGATACAACCAGATCACCTTGATGTCACAAGCTTCCTTTCAGTGACCCTTGGTTCTAACACACACACTTTCTCTACATTTGCATGAAGAATATCCAGTACAACTTGATAGACCAAATACAGTCTTCAAGCTTCTATCCAAGAAAATTTATTCACACAATTCTTTCACCAATTCTTCATTCAATCTTGCTTAACCTTTTCCATGAGAAACCTTTCAATATATAGGAGAATGAGAGATGGTTAAATGGATTAGGATGATCCCACTAAATATGAGAAGTCAGTAGGATGCCAACCATGTGAATGCCAACTCATTTTCTACAAAATTCCCTTCTAGAACCTTCGTGACCTCTTCTCTTTTCCAAGCTTTGAAACAGGTTCTCACCCTACCTATAGAGTAGACTGTGAATAGTTTGCACCCTAAGTATGGGTTGCTTGCAAGAATGAAGGATTTCCGCACCCTATAACATAGGCAGCCTACGAACTCATCTTAAAAATGTGTTTTTTGGAAGAAGACAACAATCATTTTTCACAAGAAAAAATTCCTTGTGGGAGCCTGAATACATCACTTGTAGAGACATCACCAGAGTGACCAAAATAATGTGTAACATTGGTACCAAGCGTTATGGAGGCAGAAATCTTCCCTACATTTTTATGAATTCTTCAACGAATTTGTCTCGGTTTTTAAAGGATTGTCATTTGAAAAATTATATGGTATAATTGAATATGATGAGAACACCATACATAACTAGCAAGTAGATTACTCCATAAAAACAAGATATTGAAGAAATATTACATGGAATTTCCATTTATCTTTGTGACTTGGAGGGTGAGTTGTTCAATATTAAAATCCGGCATGAAATCAACCTAGCACCTATGAAAATCTACATCGAAGAATGGTTTAAGAAGTCTATAGATAAACTAACAAATGAAGGACAAGAAGCAGTTGAGACGGTTCCTATAACCGTTAATGAAAATTATAAAACGACATCAGCGAGAAAATGAACACACGAGCAACCATCATAGTAAGTTTACATCGATCACATTATTCTTTCTTTATCAATTCTTTCATCTAGTTATTCCACCTCTTTCACTAGAAAGGTTTAACTGAAGACTAATAACTCCTTTTTTCTTCTTACTAGGTCTTGTTGATCTTTCCACCGCCCACCGTATTCTTTCTAAAATCTTATTTCTTGTATTTATTTTCTTTATGGTCTGCAAAAGCCCAAATCCCAGTCTTTAAGAAAAACGCATTTACAATTTCAAGAATATGTAATAAACTATATAATTTTGGAAATTTAAAGAGAACTACTGCGGGAACAATATCGATTGTGCTTTGTAACCCTATTTTCAAAATATAAATTATTTTTGGTTGTTCTATCATTATATTTATTTGATATTCCCATGTATCCACTATGTTAAAGTTCTCTTGTGCATGCAGATCATATTCTTTTTATTTTTATGTGATCAGAAATCTCTATCTTAAACTATGATGGATGTGAGGAAATTTTACTTATTTTATTTAAATGTGTGAATGTGTTCGGTTCATGGTCCTTTCTCGTGAACTTTCCTTTAAAAGAAAACAAAACCATTTTCCCTTTTTTTTCTATTTCTTTGAATTATTGCGACGAACTTCTGTCAAGTCCAACATTTTGAATATTTAAAAAAATCTCAAGAAAATCTAAAAGAGGAGTACAACCTATATAAAAACGCAGGGGTATTTACATCCTTGTGAGGTTGTTGTTTCGGTCCTAATGGATTCATTCACCAACATTTTTTGTGACCATACTAGGGACATGAACTGAAAATTCGAAACCTAGCCCAGCGTTTTTGAAAGAATGTATGACTTTACCCCAGGGTAATCAGGCCCATTTGGAAATTGGATTGAATAATTAACGAAGCATTTTACATCAGTTATACAACTTAGTATTTTCATAGGCCCAAACCCGTGAATATTTAGAAATTTTGTGACAAACCTTGGTCCAAGAAGAAGAAAGAGAAATCCTCCAGAGACAGAAGAGAAAAGAATGACAAGACTGAATAAATCAAAGACTAGATAGAGCAGCACAAGAACAAGGTCATAATTGAAGTTGGATGAATAAAATGGACCCATTACCATAAATAAAAGCAATAATCTCTTTATTTTTACAAGTGAAATTCCTATTCCTAGAATCTCTCGAGACATGGCAGCAAGAGATGAACAGCCTCGAGATGAGCATCATGAGGAGAGACAAGGAGGTGGAAGATATGTTGCAAGAAATCAAGGAATTCCAGGATTTTAAAATAAAAAGAGGGTAAGAGATTCCGCCCTTAATCTTATAGGTTAGTAACAGGAGCTCCCTGTTCTCCCTAAGGGCACCTTAAAGGAATTTTCTGGAGATGGAGCAATCGATGCAAAGAGGCATCTACACTTATTTCTTGATGTTTTTTATTTTCACCATGTTGAGTATGACGATGTCATGGTAAGGTTGTTTCTATAGACCTTATCAAGAAGATCCTATGAGTGGTATACAATGTTTCCCAGTAGATCCATTCGCTCATTTAATGACCTCGAAGCTATGTTCCTAACTATGTTTTCCCCTGCCATTGCTTACCACACACTCCTCACTGATTTCACCCAGATTGGGTTGATGAAGAATGAAAGGATACGAGATTTTAATCTCAGGTTTTATAAAACCTTGAGTAGAGTTCAAGAAGATAAAATACCAAATGACCCAGTCATTCTCCATTGTTATAAGAATGAAGTGCCCCCGAATGCAAAATATGCCATCAAAACATCCCAAATGGATACTTTGGAGGAGGAAATGACTAAGGCTACTGAGATGGAAGAAATTATGATCAAAATGGGTGCCAACCCTACTATTATACTGGGAAGAGTACAAAGGAACCTTGGAGGGTTAAGTATTGATAGCCAAGGAGCTTCCAGTTCAAGAAAAAATGAAGAATTCAAGCCTTAAGAAGCTCAGAATCAAATGGTGGGAGCATGATTTTTCAAGGGAACCATACCTAATGTGAAGGTTGACCATGTGGTGGCACAGAAAAATAAGAAAAGAATTGAAATTGCACAAATGAATAGAACCATCAAAAAAATGTAGAACAAGATAACCAGGCTGAGAAGGGGAGATAATTACATGCCAAATCCAAGAATTCCAATCCCATAGCAAAGGAGTAACCCTCCCCCTAAAAATAGAGTGACATTTGAGAACATGAATAACCCACAAATACCAAGGGTACCCAGACAACCTACTCCAAACGTGGTTGTTCTAGATGATGTCTATAACAAGAAATTAATTGAGTAAGAAAATTATTACTCACCTGATGAAAGCTCCAAAACTGTGCAAATGGATGGATGTGAGACATCCATGTATATATTTGGAGATGGTGACAACGATCCCAACTCACAAGAAAACGTTTCCCAAATAAGAGGACTTGTAAATAGACCCAAAAATAAAGGCGACTCTGAAAAGGAAAAACAAAAAGAAAAAACAAATGAAAAAGTGTCAAGTGAGAAAGTGACAGATGGAAATGGAACTAAAAGGAAACACCTGGCATCAAGCTCCACTCAAATGACATATAATGTCGTGGAGGACCTAAGTAAATTGAGGATAAATTTTTCCTTTACGGAAGTGGTGAAGATTCCCTAGCAAAGACAAAATATTTTGAATTTATTGGATGATCTATCTAAAAGAGATGAAGTTGTCGTTACCAATACAAAACAAAGCCAAAGCCCGTCAATTGCCAAGATGAGAGTTAAAATTCTTCCCTTTTATATTTCTATTGAAAATCATGATGTTGCATTACATAATTGTTTAGTCGACATTGGCGTGACAAATAATATAATTCCACTTGAGTTCATGGAGGCATTGGGCATGAGTTGCACTAAGTATCATGAAATTGGTGAAAGCATATATGCAATTGATTCTAGAAAAGTGCCAGCATACAAAGAAATCAAGGATTTCTATGCTTGGATTACAACATCCCCCCATATCATTACAGTTTTCAATATTATTGTGGTAGACCTTCCTCCAGCATATGAAGTTGTGTTATGAAGAGACTGGACATCCATGATGGGTGGATATATAATGAACGATGGAAGTTGTATGATGCTACTAGGAAAAGAGAGAGTGATTATTAAAGTACCCCATGAACCTAGAAAACCCTTCTCTTTCAAGAAGAAGGACAATGAATTGATGGAAGATTATATAGATGTTTGGATTGGAAACTATGATATCCTAGACATGGAGAACAATGAAATCCTATAGCAAGTTCAAGGCACATGGAATCAAGAGTGTTTGTTTGAAGGCTACTAGAGGATGTCATTCAATGGAGCATGCTCAAAATCTAGGAACAGAGTTGGAATTATTCTTTTGATTCCAATAATACTATGCATCCCATGTTGTAAGACTGGATTTTTCATGCACAAATAATGAGGCAGAATATGAATCTTTGATTCAGGGGATTATCCTTGCACAATAAATGAAAATCGAAAATCTTGTTATAACTGGAGACTAAAAGTTGTTCATCAATCAGGTTACCCAGAGGTATAAAATCAAAAAGGAAAGACTTAAGTTGTATTTCAAAAGAGTTAACGAGTTGATGGAATCTTTCAATTCCTTCAACATTTCTTTCATTCCAAGAGACAAGAATCACAAGGCTGATTAACTAGCCTTGGCGGCCCCATTGTCAAACCCAAACAATGTCCAAAGAAAAATGTATTTCCAGGTAGAAATATATTTTCGATCGTCCATGCCCGATAATATTGATTACTTGCAAGTATTTGAGAATGATGAACAACTAGAATTTTTGTTAAACGATGATGATGAAGAAGACGATCGATCATATGTTGTCCCCAAATATTGTATACAAGTTTAATCTTTGTTTATGAAAGACGATCATGCTAAGAACATCCTTTAAGAAGTTTTAGTTCGAAAAGTGCAAGAAACGAGAAAAGTCAATATTGGAACTGACAATTCCCTGAAATATGTCAACTTGGGAGTTGATTGCACCATTGAAGAGGTTGATGTTGGCACAGGGTCAGACCCAGGGTTCAATGCTTTAAAAATGCACAAACAAAACCCTAACTACCGACCCTTTCAACAACACCTGCAAAGCAAATGAAATCTCACCCAGGTAGAGGCAGGGGTGGTTGCAGGACTCAGATGTTTGCAAACTAGCTGGGACACAGATCTGTGATTACAACACCTTAACAAAACACTTAGCAATTATCATTCATTAGTATCTAGCCTGTATTTACTTCGCAGACAAAACCCTAATTACATAGAAATGTAGTATTCACTCAGATCTACCACATCTAAACCCTTAGCATAAGGAAACAGATCAGATCTAACATTCATTCACATCACTAAGCACTAAGATATCATATCATGTCCATCTAAGCATACATTACTACACTAAGCGTTAACCATATGAACAATAAAACAATCACAATGCACAAAAAAACCATAACACAGGATATACGTGGTTCACCCCCAGCCTGGGGCTATGTCCACCAACTCTTCTTCTCCTTATTATATTCCATCAATCATCTACATGCACAGATCTATAAGGTCCTACTCCGCATAGGACAGGAGATCTACATGCACCTCTCTAGGTCATCCTTTCCAGAGCTAGTTTACAACACAAAGCCTTTACACAATCTCTTACAGTCACTTGCACTTAGCCTTGCAAGCTTCACACAGTATGAAAAAATCATGTACAACTATCACTTGCACTTATCACATCATCACACAGTTGCCTATATCGTCCTCCTCTTACATCGCCTAGACATCTATTTATACATTACAAAAGGGGCCTAAACATGGGTAAACCCATGGGCCGACATCCCCATACCCGTTACATAAGCCCAAAACCCAAAAATGCCCTAAAAAGGGGTCGAGATCCCACGATCTCCTGCTTCAACTTGCACTCCACCTTTGACAGCCTATCGAAGTCCAAAAATAGGTCAAACCTGACCAAGGATCTCCAAAACTTGGTAAAGGGCCAACAGGCCCCCAACACTCACCTATGACTCATTCCTAGTCACTCCTCTTTGGTTAATTCTGCCTCAAAAGCCTCAATCTTGGCTCGAGATACTTCGACCTGTTGTTGCGCCAAGGCCTCCTACTCAATGAACTCCTGAAGAACTACCTCGTTCACCAGTCCTTCCAAGCATTGCTCAGCTATAGTGACTACTTGCTCTAGTTCTTCTCCTCGTCCTTCAATCTCCTCAAACAGTTGACAAGTTGCATCCTAGACTGGCTGGAGCCTCTGAGTCACTTCCATGACTTTTCTCTGTATGGCGTGGAATTGTTGTTAAATAGTGCGTTGTTCCTGGGATATTTTCATTCTTTCAACTACAGACAAGAGCTTCAACTATGCCTGTACCATTGTTTCTTGTTTCTTTGCCTCCTGGAGTTGTGACTCTAGTGTCTTTAGTTCAGGATCCTCAACAAGTCGTTCATAATTCTATGCACTATGATCACTGAGATGTTTACATTCCATGGCGAAGGTCTTGATTCTCTCAACTGTGCTCCGAGAAGTTGCTTCTCTTTGATCCTACACATCCTGCAAAGTGTTTGGCGCTGATTGTAGCTCTAGATCTATTATTATCTGTTGAAGGTATTGAATGGCTTCAGCAAGCTTCGCTACTTGATGCTCTACTGGGTCTTCCTCCTTTTTCTCTATGCCCGTCATAGAGCGGAGTTCTCTGTTGACTGGTATCTTTTACTCCAACCTACTCAGCGAGCAGTTGTTCCTTCTCTTACTGTATTTATGCTTTATCTTCTTCAAACTTTTACTGGAGGGAAGCCTTCTTCTGCTGCGCAACCTTGCGTTGCTCTATCACTGCTTCTTGTTCTTGCTTCAGGGCCACCATGGCCTATTTTTTTTCTTCTTGGGCGTGATGAAGGCGAGCTTCGGTCACATCGGCTATTCTACGGAGTTGGGTAGGCTCGTCTCCCAACTTTGGTTCTTCTCATGGTGGGGGTGCAGTGGAAACTACACGGCTGGAGTGAATGGATTGTTGAACTCCTCTCAGATCTGTCTCAATTCTATCATACATGTCTTCTTGTTTGGATTCGTTGTTCTGCAAAATGTCCTACGAGGTGTCTGTTACAGCTACGCTGATGAATTCAAAGTCATCGAGCGTGAGAATAGTCTGCAACTTGGTATTACTAGCTTTGGATTTCTTCCGCGAGATAGGTTTTGTGGGAGAAACCTTTCTTTTATTAGATGGATCAGTCTCATCAACGGGATCCTAGGTGGTGTTGCTTTTCCTTGCTTATGCTGATATTCTTTCCCATTTTTCTCTTATTTATCTACTTCGTCGTTACCTCCTCCTCCAGGTGATTCTGAAGTAGTTTCTTCTTATGCACTGCTCAGGTTCTGTACCTCTTCTATCTTCTTCCTTCTGTTGGTTCCAGGTGTTCCATTTTCTTCGCGAGTGGCCTCCGGGCTTCTAATTATTTTGGGATCGGATAATTCTATGGGGTCAACAGGGATAAGGAGCTTTGCAAGCCAGTCCTTGGTTATCTTTTCTAGGTCCTCTTCTGTGAGCTTATAGTATGATTGAAGTTCTTCTTTACTCTCGTTTGCACGCTCAGTGATATAAGTAAAATGTCAATCTGCGCAGAACTTCATTAGGGTCCTGAACCGATGTAGGGTGTTTGGCGTCATATGAGGGATAGCCTCAATGGCCCTCTTTAACTGCAAATAATACATATGGAATATTGTGTTCGATTGCCACTATTTTTCCATATCGCTTGAATACTAGAGCGTGGTGAACTTCACAGCAAGTGGCTCGAATGGATCAATTTCGGGGAAGGTTGCACCTTCCGGCAACTCCCAAGCTATAAATGTGATGAGGATCAGGAGCTAGCTAAAGTGGAAATCATAGCCCTGACCCTGAGCTTCGCAGTAATCCAATTCTAACTGGTTGACTAAGTACTTTGCCCAATTCATCTATAGTCCTTCTACGCATTTTCCAGTGAGGTCAACAACAAACCCTATGACCCGTGTAGGTCAGTTCTTTCTCACTAGCTTCCCTGCGGTCAGCTAATAGGACAGGCGCATTGCACCATTCTGGATGGAGGCTACCTTGTAGCCTCGCGTCCCCTTTTCTACATCACCATAGGTATCCTTAATCCTCTGTGCCAAGGCACGATCTGCATCCTTACCTGGGTAGAAGTCTTGCGGCTCTGGTCCCTGCATGCTCAATCCAGTAACCCTATGGATCAGCGTTGGGTCAATGGTGATGCATCTGTCTAGCCATAGATAGCCTCTATGGGAGCATGACAGCAGGAGCTTAACGCATGCGTTAACTTCTTGGTGCCTTCCAAAATGAGGTATCTTCATCACGTTCAAGATAGTGGACTGCACGAGGTTCATAGTCCATGGTTGGGGTATTATCCTCAGTTCTTCCCCTTCATCCTAGTCAAGTACCTGTGAGGGGCGAGCATGTTGTGGTTATTTCGATCCCCTAGGTTGAAGTCGTTGAATTTTAATTTCATGATCTTGTCTAGCTGGGTTCGAACTGCATGTATCCCCTTCGAGAGGTATTCAGTAACCAAGGTGTAATTGAAGTCCCTTGGGACACTGTCATAACTCACCGCGTCAGCCAAGGGATGGATGTAGTCGGGCAGGATAGACGGGATCAAATTTTCATTCACCAAGTCATCTTGATGCTTGGTTCTTTTCTCGACTGCAGCTCAGGATGGTCCAGATCCACGAGCAGTCGATGGAGAGGCTTGCACTCCTCTCATCGATGAAGCTTGAATCCCTGCAGACATTACTTTTTTGGCCATTAGATTGATTAAGACTTCTTCTACAGACTTTTCAACTGCGTTGAGTTCATCCGACATACATGCTCGATATCGGATACTCGAGTTGATGAACAACCATTCAATATAATAAAATAGGTGGCGGAGTCTTAGTAAACACAACATAGAAACAATGAGTTCTCTCATTGGCGCGGATATAATTTGCAAAATTATTCTCAGTGCAACAGTCGACGGAATAAGTAGAAAGTTGTGTAATGGATCTCTCCAATGGATGAGAAGCCTTCATCAATGCAGTTATGTTCATTATGGCACGGTCCCAATGACCCGATGGCGAGATTTCTGGCCATAACTATTGTTCTAACCATTCGGGGCGTCAGTCTAATGGTTATAATGCTTCCAATGTTCATATCGCTCTGCCATGGCGAAGTGCCACTTGGCATTGTTCTGATATCCCGACGAAGTTCCAATTTTGCAAACCTACCTTCTGCGAAGTCTCCTCTGAAACCTCATACAACTTTTCTAGCTTTGCTCTCTTCTTACTGAGCTTTCTATCTTTCTTCCCTGTGATCTGCATCTTGGTATTCCTCTTTCCATTTTGATTCTTATCTCCTCTTGGCATAGTAAATTCGCGATGATGAGATTTTGTCATAGGGTTAAAGGGTAATACTTATTTTCTATCTGAGGTAGGTGCTCTACTTTCCTGTATGGATAGGTTCTTCAAGTCTTCCTATGTTTTTTCAGCTTCGACAACCCGGTCTCTGGTTCTAATTTGCTTCGACTTGTCCTCCTGTTCTTCTATCAAGTGTGTTATTCTCCTAGTCATGAAATATTTTAATTATTTATTTTTCTGTTCTAGGGCCTCTTCTTCTTTTCTCTAAATCTGATCTCTCTCAATCCATGGTTTTTCTAATAACATAGAAAATGGGGTGTTGTTCTCAATGAATTCAACAACCTCAAATTCTTCCTTTGTCAAAGTTCCATGAGCACGCATAGAGTTCTTGGTAAGAATTCCACATAGAGTTATCGGTTTTCCTCTAAAGAATCTTATTCATCCTAATGAAGGAACCATAGTAGGCCTTCCCAAAATTTCCCAAGTACTTTCTATCATGACATTCACCTCTGTTTCCTCATCCAGAACACAGTCTATGTCGAAGTCTCCTATTCTTGCTTCTATAAACTCTTTTCCTTTTAAGATATCTGATAAGTTGATATTTTTGTGATCATTCGGGGTTTCTTTCATTCGTAGTAATACAGTCTCTAATTCTTTCTGGGGTTCTACCATGGTCTCAGTTTCTTGGCCTTCCTCAGGGTTTTCTGGTATCATATTCATTCTTTCAACCTTAACAATCATTCTAGGGCAATCCAAAACTTCATGGTCCATAGATTTACAACAAAGACAAGTAGGTCTTCTATCAGGGCAATCCTTAGCAAGATGGCCTGGTCTTCTGCAACTGTAACAAAGATTTAATCCTCGGTTTCTCTTGAATGATCCCCCACTTTTTCTGTGCTACGCACTAGGGTCACGGTAATTAACCTGCAAAAAATTCTTCTTAGGATCCTGCATCCATTTCTTAGTCCAAAAATTCTTTCTATGCATAGGAATAACATATATTTCATCAAATCTACTCATATCAACCTTTTTTCTTCTAACCGTGCCCTAGTTTTCAAACCAAAACAAACTTTATCAAACATACCTAGATCCATACTTTTGAAAAAACAATTTTCACTTATCTTACCTTTCTTAGAGCACAAAGCTTTCAAATCTTAAAAAAATTCACTGTTCTTACCTCTTTCAGAGAACAAAGCATTCAGATCTTACCTCTTTTCTTTAGATCTACTTCCTTTCTTAGCACAGAGCTTCTCAAGTCAAGAAACAAATCTACGCACAGAGATTTCTTTATTTTCCTCAGTTCCCAGCAATCACAGTTTCAGTTCCCCACAACGGAACCATTTGTTGGCACAGGGGAAGACCCAAGGTTCAACACTTCAACAACGCACCAAAAAAATCCTAACTACTGGTCCTTTCAGAAACACCTACGAAGAAGATGAAGTCTCACCCAAGATAGAGGTAGGGGTGGTTGCAGGACTCAGATGTCTACAACCTAGCTGGGACACAGATCTATGATTACATCACCTTAACAGAACACTTAGCAATTATCATTCATTAGTATCTAGCATGTATTTACTTCACAAACAAAACCCTAATTACAGAGCAATGTAGTATTCACTTAGATCTACCACATCTAAACTCTTAGCATAAGGAAACATATCAGATCTAACATTCATTCACATCATTAAGAACTAAGTTATCATATTATGTCCATCTAAGCATACATTACTACACTAAGCATTAACCATATGAACAATAAAACAATCACAATGCACAAAGCAACCATAACACAGAATATACGTGCTTCACCCCTAGCATGGGGCTACTTCCACCAACTCTTCTTCTCTCTATTATCTTCCGTCAATCATCTACATGCACAGAGCCAAAAGGTCCTACTCTACATAGGACAGAAGATCTGCACACACCTCGCCAGATCCTCCTTCCCTGATCTAGGTTACAGCACAAAGCCTTTACACAATCTCTTACAGTCACTTGCACTTATCCTTGCAAGCTTCAAACAATATTCACAAAGCATGTACAACTATCACTTGCACTTATCACGTCATCACACAGATGCCTATATCTTCCTCCTCTTACATCGCCTAGACATCTATTTATACATTACAAAAGGGGCCTAAACATGGGAAAACCCATGGGTCGACATCCTCATACTCATTACATAAGACTAAAACCAAAAAATGCCCTAAAAAGGGGTCGAGATCCCACAATCTCTTGCTTTGACTTGCGCTCCACCTTCGACAGCCTGTCGAAGTCCCAAAATAGGTCAAACCTGACCAAGGATCTCCAAAACTTGGTCAAGGGCCAACAGTTGACCAATATGATTCCTTATTCAAGGAATATATTGGTGTGTTCACTTGGACCTATGATGATTTGAAATCTTACGATAAAACTATATTCTAGCATATCATTCATTTGAGGGAAGAAGCCAAGCCATTGAAACAAAAAAAAAGGATGATGAATCCCAAGCTGAAACCTCTGGTAAAAATTAAATTGGAGAAATTGAAGAAGGAAGGAATAATTTATCCCATCGTACATGTATACTAGCTTTCAAATCCAGTGATTGTAAGAAAAAAGACCGAGGAAATCCGGATGTGTATTGACTTTAGAGACCTTAACAAAGCAAGAATAAAGTATAATTTTCCTTTGCCTAATATGGAGTTTCTTATACAGTAACTTACTGGATCGGCCTACATGTAAATGTTGGATGGTTTCTCTAGATATAACCAGGTCTTGGTGGTCGAGGAAGATAGGGAAAAGACAACACTTATCACACTATGGGAGACATATGCATATGCTAGAATTCCCTTTGGTTTGAAGAATGTTGGAGCCACATTCTAGAGGGCCATGGATCATGCATTCATATCCATCATTTGAGAAAGGTTTTTGAAAGATGTAGACTATATGGTGTATCTCTAAATCCAAACAAATGCTTGTTCGTTGTGACTCAAGGAAAATTGTTGGGCCATATTGTATGCAAGGAAGGGATTTATATATATATCTAGAAAGATTTAAAGCAATAAACAAGCTTAACCCCCCGACATCCAAGAAGGGAGTCCAGTCATTCTTTGGAAAAATCAATTTTGTGAGAATATTTGTTCCTAACTACGCAAGCATCATAAAATTGATCAATTTGTTGTTGAAAAAGGAGCATAGTTTAGAATGGACAACAGATACTCAGGAGGCATTCAAAAATATCAAAGGAGAAATTACCACTGCTCATATCCTCATCCGTACAGACTTCCAAAGAGATTTTGTTATCTATTCATTTTCTACAGAGATAGTTGTTGCATCCATTCTCACTCAGAAAAATAGAAAAGGAGAAGAACTCCCAATAATTTTTATGAGCAAAACCCTGCACGACTATGAGTTGAGGTATCCAGAACTAGAAAAGAAATCATTGGCTCTTGTAAAAGAAATAGCGCACTTTCAGATGTATATATTAAACTCCCATGTTATTGCTTATGTTCCCTCATCACCAGTGAAGATGCTTCTAAATCAACAATTGAGAGAAGGAAAATGGGCTAACTGGTTGGCAAAGATACAAGAATATGATATCGATATTAAACCTTTAAAGGAAATCAAAGGACAAGGTTTATGCAATCTCATTGCGAATGGGGATTCAATCGATGGGGTGATTTCAATATCATTTGGGGAACCATTAGTTGATTCAAAATGGTACAAAGATATTATATTCTACTTAAGGTCCGGGCAATTTCCTGTCACCATGAATCCCAAGGAGCAAAGGACACTAAAGATGAAGGTGAATCAATACGTGTTGATTTTTGACATACTATTCAGAATAAATTATGATGGTATACTTCTAAGATGCGTTGATAAAAATAAAACCCAAGAACTAATCAGAGAATTCTATGAGGGAATATGTGGTGGACACTTTGCACCTATTGCAACCGCAAACAAAATTATTAGAGCAGGATTTTACTGGCCATTAATCTTCAGATATTTGTATGCCATAATAAGGAAGTGTTTGTCATGCCAACAGTTTTCAGGAAAAATGAAGAAATATGCGATGCCTTTGCATCCCATTGTGGTAGAACAATCGTTTTCCCAATGGGGACTTGATGTTGTTGGGCCAATTAATCCAAATTATAGCAAGGGGCATATATACATTCTAACAACTATAGATTATTTCACGAAATGGACGGAAGCAGTGGCACTAAATAAGTTGGATGTTGAAGAACTAATCAAATTCCTCAAAGACAACATTATGTCGATATTTGGTGTCCCGGATAAATTTATCATGGACAATGGTTCGGTCTTCATCGGGTTGAAGTTTACGAAGTTTTGCGGAAAATATGGAATCATCATGGGTCAATCATCGAATTATTATTTAGAATTTAATGGCCTTGTTGAATCCACAAACAAAACACTTGTGCAGATACTGAAGAAAATCATTGATAAAAACCAAATGAATTGGCATATGAAGCTGACGGATGCATTATGGGAGAGCATAATGACTCTGAAGGATAGCATAGGTATGTCTCCATATATATTGGTTTATGGGAAAGAGGAAAAAAAATTGGTTATCATTGAGCTCAATGCATTGATTTATGTGGTCAATATCGAAGATACAACAGTTCACCCATTCAAAGGAGAATCAATCAATTGTTGAAGTTGGAGGAAGAATGAAGAAAATCATTGAATCGAACTTCTCAGAGGCATCAGAGCGTAAAAATATATTTTGAATACAGCACAACTCTAAAGAATTTCCAAAATGGAGATTTGGTGTTACTTTGGAACAAGGCCAAGGAGAAATTGTCCATGCATACAAAGTTTGAAGCATGTTGGATCAGACCATATGTCATCGAGAAGATCTTGGGATTTAAATCCTATATGCTCTAAGAAACGAAGGGTAAAAGTTTGATGCTTCCCATCTCCAATCCACATTCTCACATATCGATTCCGTCCAACCGCCACATTATCCCATACTTCACCATTTATGCAATCGCAGGTTCCTAGGTTGGCAGGGTCAAACTCTCATATCCCATGTTCCATGATATAGATTTTTCATCCAAAAGATACATGATATACATTTTGACCCCCGGACTCCCCGAGCTTCCAAGTATTTCATTTCTTCTATGTTGAGTCTGCATGACCGCCTCACAACACTTAGCCAATCTTTGACCTTCTGCATTCACGGGTTGGTGGGTTCACAAAAGTCTCAAATCCTATTTCACTCATGTCTGTCCCCACCACCTTCGTGATTTTCCCAATGCACATTTAGTATGGTTTAATGCTAATAACTCATTATGTAGGTCCTGTAAAAATTGTCATTAATAGGTGAAGGGCTCGAGGAACTTCCTCATTAAACCACATTAAAGCATGATTTACGGAAGATTATATATTATCTCTCAAGCGCTTGTTTCTAAGATTATATGGATCAAAAGAACATTCTCATCAACTTATGGCAACAGCAGCTCAACAATAGTTCTGTGGAGATACCTTGAACATTTTTGTACGAGAGGATCATAATTTTCAGTGGTCTAGAGCATACTCTTATTATGTATCCCCTTCTACTCAGAAGGAAGTAATTTGTACGTTCGAAATTGCGCGTGTAGGTTGTGTTCCTGAAGTTTTTGACTGCAAGGAATTGGTTTCCTGGTGCATCGGGAAATACATACCAATATAGTGGATAATTCCACTCCAATACCATTCTCCTATCATTCTTTTGCCTCAAGTATTCCACAAGATGTTGAGACACCCAGAGCCAATGCTCACCTTCAAAGGAAAATATTGTAGAGATGTTTTGAGGAAACATGACAAAGGCCTGGATCTCTTACCATAATTCTTGGAGAATCCCGCTGCCATCCCTGAGGATATTACCAGACTGCAGGTCAGCTTGTTCAAAAACCCATTTCGGGAAATTGTCTGGTTATTTACCAGAGTTACGGGCCAAGAAAATACTACTAGCATTTCCCGTATTATTCTTTACATCTTAAATTTTACCATCAAGGAGCAGGCCATTTTTTATTGGGGGAAGTTGATTTCCATTCAAATCACTTCCCAATTATCTCAATATAAAAAGGATAAGAAATTATTTATGTCTTCTTATTTGGTTTTCATGATAGCACATTGTTGTAAGTTTCCTAAATTATCTATATGCAAAATGGTGAATTGTGAATTCGACCCTGTGGCCTTTTGGTACCAAGCATTATGGAGGCACAAAGCTTCCCTGCATTTTTATGAAGTTTTCAACGAATTTGTCTCAATTTTTAAAGGATTGTCATTTGAAAAATTCTATGGAATAATTGAATATGCTTAGAATTCCATAGATAACTGGCTACTAGATTACTCCGTAAAAAATCAGGATATTGAATAAATATTACATGGCATTTCCATTGATCTTCATGACTTGGAGGGTGAGATGTTCAATATAAAATCTGGCATGAAATCAATGTGGTACCTATGAAAATCTACATCGAATAATGGTTCAATAAGGCTAACGATAAACTAACAAATGAAGGACAAGAAGCAGTTGAGACAATTCCTATAACTATTGATGAAAATGATAAAAGGACATCAACGAGCAAATGGACACACGAGTGACAATCATAGTAAGTTTATGTTGATCACATTCTTCTTTCTTTATCAAGTCTTTCATCCAGTTATTCCACCTCTTTCACTAGAAAGGTTTAACCGAAGACTGATAAACCCTTTGTTCTTCTTACAGGGTCTTGTTGATCTTTCCACCACCCACCCTCTTCTTTCTAAAAGATTATTTATTGTATTTATTTGCTTTATGTTCCACAGGAGCCCCAATCCCAGTCTTTAAGACAAATGCATTTACATTTCAAGAATATGTAATAAACTATATGCTTTTGGAAATTTCAAGAGAACTACTTTGGGAACAATCTTGATTGTGCTTTGTAACCCTGTTTTCAGAATATAAAGTATTTTAGGTGGATCTATCATTATCTTTATTTGCACTGCCCATGTATCCACTATGTTAAAGTTCTCTTGTGCATGTGGATCATATTCTTTTTATTTTTATGTGATCATAAATATCTATCTTAAACTATGATGGATGTGAGTAAATTTTGCTTATTTTCTTTAAATGTGTGAATGTGTTCAGTTCTTGGTCCTTTCTCAGGAAATTTCCTTTAAAAGAAAAAAAAAATCATTTCCCCTTTTATTTTTATATTTCTTTGAATTACTGTGATGGACTTATGTCAAGTCCAACATTTTGAATATTTAAAAAAATCTCAAGAAAATCTAAAATAGGAATACTACCTCTATAAAAACGCAGGGGTATTTACATCATTGTGAGGTTGTCATTTCGATCCTAATGGATTCAAGCGTCAACAAGTCCCTAGGAATCCATATCGATGGACTACATGTTAGGTCCACCCTCAACCAAGCATGGAAATGACTGTGTATTCGTGGTTTTTAATTGATTCTCTAAAATGGTCATTCTGACAGCCTAAAATAAGAGTATCACAATCGAGGCCACTACCAAGCTCTTCTTCGAGTGTGTGTGGGTACACTTTGGACTACCACATTCCATCATATCATATTGGGAAAACATATTCTTGAGTACATTATGGTCGAGCCTTTGGTGATTGTTCGACACCAAGCTCACCAAATTCATTTCCTTCCATCACCAAACTGATGGATAGAAAGAGGTCATCAATATGATGATTGTGCATATCTTACGCATGTACAGCTCCAAGAATCCATGCACATGGGATGAGAGCCTTCCTTATGTTCAACACAATGACAATAGATCCCTCCATAACTCGACTGGCCATATCCCTTTTCATGTGGGATTGGGATTTCAACCATTGGGCCCCATCGATGTGGCACTTCCCCTTGCATCCATCTAAGAAGAATCTTCCCACGCTCAATCTCTGGCCAACAAAGCCACCAAATTCATTGAATTGATTCATCACATCCTCCAACAGGTCTGTTACAACAAATTTTTCCTCACTCCATGCAACTTTCTTGGATGGCCTTCTATTTCCCTCTGCAGACTTGAAGTCCCCTTTTTGTTCACTCTAGATCCAAAAATGTACATTTTTGTACATATATGCACCCTATCAATTATACAACAATCATATATGCAGGTTTCTCCACTAAATCTCGTGTACATTGGGTTTGGTTCTTAAAAATTAAAAATTATGTTGGGTTTCCATGCCAGGTCACAAGATCCATGATCCTTGACCTTCCATATACTATAAATTCTCTGAATCGACCCTTCAGTTCCATTTCGAGGCTATAAATTGAGTTATATCCAAGCCTTGAACAATCGACAATTCAACTTGGAGAGCAAAGACACCCTAGAGAAATTTCGCTTCATATTGAGTCTGCATCCCTTTGTCCTTGAAAGTATGAGCTTCTTGTGTTCAACCCCCAAGCTCTTCCTACTTTGTGATGGAGAATCTCATTGACTCCTATATATGAGATTTCCTTTGCGGAGGATTGAAGTGGTGGAGGCCCATCTAGAGGGATTTAGTTTCTCGATTTCAATATGTGTCGTTACATAATTTTGTCACCTATGTACTTCTGCTGATTATTTTAATAGAAATACTCTTTTCTTGTCCAATTGATATCTTCAAATATCTGAATTACTTTCTTTGGGCGTATTTGTCTTGTATGTTAATGGATTATGCTAATTTATATTCTAACATCATATATTATCACCATATTCTTGTGTATGTTTGTTTTTGAGGAAAATTTATAGGTATAAATCTTTGGTTCATGTGCTCAACAGTGGTCTTCTCCGAACTTCCGGACGAGGTAAGCTTTTAGCCTTGTCTTAGTAGCATTTCATTTATATAGCATACTTGATATTAGAGTTAATTTATGGGTTTCGTTCTATCTGTTGTGGTTTACCCCTAGCCATATATATATTCCTCGTAACAAGTTCCATGATATTTTATAGAAATCCAATGCTAAGTACAAGAAATGATAAGTACAATCAATGACATGATCTACACTAGGTTCCACACAAGTTTCAGGTGGGAGACAAGGTTTGGTTTCATTTGCAAAAAGAGTGCCTTATGGGACCCCATCGGAAGTTGCATCCACTTTGATATGGACCTTAAAACATCACTAAGATTATGGGAGACAATGATTTTGATTTCATTATTCCCCCCTTCCTTGGCTTGCACCCAATATTCAATGTGGACCTCCTTTAACCATATTTTCCACCACTATTGGACACATCGAAGATGGTAGAGAAGCTAACACCTACAGATCTCAACCATTACTGCGTGGAATAGGAAACCATTGATAGAATCATGGGAACAAAAGTTAAGGGCACTCACCAATAAAAGAGCCAACTCTATCGAGTTGTCAAATTAGGGAAGCTACTGCACCAAGAGAAGTGGATCACCAAGCGTCAAGTTACACAGAAGTTTCTCGATTTAATGGGGGCACTCAATGAAATGGATACCATTTCTTCCTAATGGGGGAGGAATAATCCAGGTGGACATCAATGTCCACACACCTATTCCACTGGCTCAAAACATAGTTTCCATCTTGGTAGTTTTCTACGGGTTTTTCCAGGTCTTGAACTTCTTGGGGCATTTTGAAGCCCTAAATGATGTTTTTTTGGCATGGAAACACTTGATAGATAGCTAAATGCATGTATTAGGATGTTTAGAATGCGTATTTCATGGATAGACCTTTCTGATGGGCTATCGAGTGCCCCAAATGAAGATCATATGCAAAAGTTACACCCCCAAGAAGTTGACATATCAACTAACCACATCGGGGCCCACAAACCTTTTGGCATTTCATCTTTTTGGGTTAGGGTTTTGGATGTTTAGGGTTTTTTCATTGATGATTTATGTTAAAAGGCCTTTTGGATTCATTGTATTCACTTCTTGTGAATGTGTGTAGCCATCACATATCTTCTCAAAGATAAGCTACCACCATTCTAGCGAGTTCATTTCACTTTGCATTTTTTACAATTCCTGCATATTTCATTCATTAATAGAAATTGAGTATTATTGTATCTCTATGTTTATATCCTATTTCTTTGTTTCATTTTGTTCCATCATAAATCCGAATCAGAGAAATACAAAGTATGGATATTTGTGACACCATATTATATAGCATATTGTACTTCACTCCCTTCAATCAACTCAATATAACTTTCAAAGTTATAAAAAGAAGAGAAATATAGAGTATGATATTTCAATGACCCCTTCATCTCAATGAAAAAACTCCAAGGAACCATCTTGGTTATTATAAGCCTTCATGACTACACTATGCTAACCATAAATTCTAACTGAGATGTTGTATGAAATGCTAGAGTTTATACTTGCATCTAAAACGTGCATGAAATGCTAACATGCTCTATCTTGTTTTCATTCTTTACCTATAAGGAATAACCTTTGTTGGGAAGAATTCAAGCACTATTTGTAGATGATTTATTGCCTCTTTTATATCCACTCTTTGAAGGGTATTAAGAGGAATGTGCATTTAATGAAGAGAAAAAAATTGTCCAAATATTGAATCCTCCATGCTTATTCTTTAAAATGAAAAAATAAAAATGTGTAATAATAATGCTTGATATTACCCTTGACTTCCCCTAGATGGGGTGACAGCTGGCGACCATGCACATTCAGGACTTAATATCCCCAGCTTTCATCCCCCCCTATGTCCATTTTGCATGAACTTCCTGCAAATGAAGGGGATGTTGGTGTGCCTGTGTAAGAAGCTTGAATTAATGGCACCCTCAAAGTGAAAGATGGATCAATCGAAGCCTAGTATGATTCACCTACCTAATGTCAACTCAGTTTTAATGGAGCACTTACATATCAAGGAAGTGAAAAAAATGAAGGTAAGCATCAACATTTGTTTCATTGTTCTGATTATCGCTCTTCTTCAGTCTCAGGGGTCTCTCTCCCTCTCAATTTCTTCATCCTATGTGTGTCCTCTTAGCCTCCTGTCTTCTTTCTCTGCGCCAACCTTCCCAATTCCTAGAGAAAGAGGAAAACCCAAGAGAGGACCAACCTATTGTAGTTTTGTTTCTCGTCATTGCCTCTTTGGAACTCCTTCCGAACTAGTTTTGGCCCCCGCAGCTCAAGACCACCCTGTTGCCCCCCCTCTAAATTTTTCACCAAGCTCTGCCTAGAATTAGATAGCAGATGACCAACCTATGGTGATTATGGAGGAAGAAACCCCCTAGGATCCTCCTCTAGAACCCTTGGAATCCCTTCTCTTCTCCGCTTTGGACATTTTGGAGCCACCCCTTACTTCTGGTCATCTTCCCCTAGTAGACGACTTGCCAACATACTTGGGTGGCTACCCCATTGAGGAAGAACTTCCCACTGAAGCTCAACAGGAAGACAACTTGGAAACAAACATGGGGAGTTTCCCTATTGAGGAAGAACTTCCCACTGAAGTTCAACAGGAAGATGCAGCTCAGCCTACAGGCGACTATCTACCATAGGTAGCTTATGTTTTGCCTTCGTCCAAAACATGGGGCCTCTCTTAGGAGTATCTGCAATTAATCTTTGATTTGTGACGGGATGTCGAGGAGAAGTGTCAACATCAAACAACCCTTTCTCGATGCCTAGATGTTTTTTTCGACGCCCTGTCAAGAAAGCCAGCCAAGAGCAGGTGCTCAACATGATGTCAACCCTTCGTGTTCACTCTACGACCAAGCGAGGATGATGAAAATTCAAGTTCACCTAAATCTTAAATTCCTTTTATGCTATTTTGTTTTTCTTTTTAGAACAACCATGGTTGTAGATAGATTGTTAAGAAGTGTGGGAAGTTTACCTTGCATCAGACTCAAACATGCATTTTACAGAATGCCACTTGGCTTGGTTTCCATTTGTATGTTAGGACAGGTGGAAGGTCTTTTTGATGTGTATACTGTTTTGAAAACTTTTTAAGGTAATACAAACTTTTATTTACAAAAAAAAAGATATTGCCCTTGAGTTATGAACCTAAGATTGACCACGCGATATCTTATAGAGCCATCAAGAATTAGAACTCACCTAAATATCTCATATTTCAATTGTAGAACCACATATATTAATTTATTATGAAAGTTCATAAGGAGAAAAGAAACCATTGGCAATCACATGGGCCTCAATTACAAAAATGTTTCTTCCAATGGGCACCTCTATAGTGATTATGAATTGCAAATAGAATCTAGAATGCGTAAGACACATTTATTTGCAAATGTGTTTGTACTTGCATCATTCTCTACCTAAGTTAACCAAAGAATGATCCACCTACATACTCTAGTATGAATGGAAGTGTTTGTGTTCTAGAATCACCCGATTTTGTACCTGGATCATTCTTTGTCTTATCCAAGTACAAACTCGGGTTTTTTAGAACATAAGAACTTTCAATCACAATATATTTTGTACCAGGATCATTCTCTAGCTAAATTAGTTAGAGAATGATGCAAGTACAAACATGTTTATAAATAAAAGTTTGGTGGGCCATTCAAAACACTATTTTTATTTTATAATGACTCCAAAAGTGCCCCATTGAAAGTAAAATTTTGACTCATCCAAAGCATAAGTATATGGACATTTTGATAGGCTCAACATTTAATACAATTTTTTCTTTCTACTTTTACTAAGATTTATGAGATGAGATGAATGGAATGATGCTTCTACTAATATTTATTGTCTTATGTTAAATGTATTCACCAATGCATATAGTAAAATGATTAAAAATGGTGATATAGGTAATTGAAATGCACTTGACATTTGATTTTTGCAATAAATAAAAGAAAGAGGACAAATGCGACAAAAATATCTCTCACAATTACTCAAGGTAATTATATTCCATTCCTTATGTGTTTTTCTATGTAATCATCATCTCACAATGATTCATTTTTCCCTTCAAAAATGACATGTACCAATGGTCCAAAAGAATGTTGCTAGTAGTCATGAGTATAGGATGGGAAAAAGTGAACATACATAGCCATATATCTCAACAATGTTGATGAATAGTCATGGTTTTTGAGCTACTGTGGCCATGTATGTTCATCGACTTGAGCTACTGTGGCCATGTATGTTCATCGACTGCCCTTACTCCTAAACTCGGGGCCACTAGAAACACTCTTTTGCACCACTAGAAAGTATTTTTCAAAGGAAAAAACAAGGCCAGGGATAGGGATTGCATGGTGAAATTCCCTCCTAAACATTGATTTAACGACATTATTAATGTTTATTTCCTCCATGAAGTTGAATTAGCGATGTCTAAGCATCGATTATATTGTTTGCACGTCAATATTTATTTAAACAAGTTGATATATCAATGTATAGTTGTCAATTTCATTACCTAATACCCTTTTCCATAATGTGTACTAACATCCTCTGGACTAACGGTTAAATGACCATACATGCATCGTTATAATGAAATTTAGGGAAGATATAAGAATCACATAAGCATCGATAGATTGACATAAATAATTGTCACTAGAATGACATCCTATACTAAAGATGTTAATATAATGATGTCAAAAAAGCCAAGAAAAAAAAATAGGAAAAATTTTCTAAAGAAATTTTCCATAAACATCAAATAGTATCATAAAACATCATTTTTTACCCCCAAATGTAGTAGTGTAATAATATAGTAAATGAAATTAAACACACCTTGTTTCACCACAAGTTAGATAACAGTATATATATAAATATAATGAGTTGTACTATATGTATACATCACACCAATAATCCAACATAATCTTTGTACATCCCATGGTATACTCACAAGAATACCCAACCCCCACACACATAATCTTTGTACATCCCATGGTATACTCACAAGAATACCCAACCCCCACACACTTCCCTACCACTACCACTTCCACTTGAACCCTAAGTCTCTCCCCAATTCATATAAATACAAGAGATGGTGGTTAACTTCCTTAACTAACCATGAAGCCTCACTAGGCATATTAAACCAATTTAGATTTATGACTTGAGAAAATATTTAACCATGAAATTTATCAAACATGAAAAAGCATTGATTCACACCCTAAAAAAAATAATATTTAATTATGTGATCATAGCTTATGAATCCATCATAATTATTTTAATTTAATCAAAGTTGAATTTTTTGCATTATTGTCATTAAAAATTAAAATAGGTTACAAATCTACCTGAAGTGACTTAGGGAAATACACACCAATCCATACATGAGAATGACATGTGGAATATATGGGTATAGGGTTGAACTTAGAAACATAGTCTATAAAATCCATGTTCTAGATTTTTCAAATGAATCTCCAAATGCTAATAAAAATATATCAAAAAAAAAATAATTTGCTTTTGACTTATTTGACATGTTTTTACCAAAATGTATATTCGAGATTCAATTTTTGGAAAAAATAAGTGATTCAAATTGGAGAATGTATATTTTTGACATTACCTACATTCTTAAATTTCCATATTTTCAATTTAAACCCTAAAAATTGTTGTTGTAAAATATATTATTAAAAATCGCCTTAGCACAAGGCAAAACATTTGCATTAAGTGCCTCAGTAAATTGCATGCAATCCTATTTGAATGCATGGAAAAGTGAGTATGAAAGTATATCTCTATAGTATGTCATAGAAGATACAAAACCCATAATTCATAATCTTCCAATTGTCACAAAATGCACACCCTCAATCTGTCGTAAGGGGTTTTTTCATTAAATTTAACAATTTTTGGCACTCTATAGAAAAATGCACACAGGATTATGAAAATGCATGCCAAGGTTAGGTTGAATACCCAATAAATGAACAAGAAGTGGAAAAATTTATATATTAATGTGGCACACCTTCCCATGAGACTATATCTCATCAATGAACCCTAGAATGTTTGTTGTGTGAAAGAGAAAACAATAAGACCAAATGAAAAATATAAACTGTCTCGTTCTTGGGAACCTTTTGATTTTATTTACTTCAGTTTTCATGTTACTTACTGATTTTTTTTAATCACACTTGTAATTTATTTTTTTCTATTTCTCTCTCTAATACTTCACATCTAAATTTACATAGTGTTCTATCAAATTCAAATTCATGTGAATCTTTCTTCAACTACCATGACATTTTCAAAGTTCATTGCTTTGGAAGAAAATAAAACTTCCTGTAACATAGTTTTCTTATACTATCAAATTTCTAACATGACAAATCATTTTATGGAGTCGTTGAAACAAATTCTAAAACATGTATGTAAATTTTTATACTACATTATAATGAAAAACTACAAAACATTAAATATCAAGGTTCGTTAAGAACAACATAAAAATAAACATATAATTTTTTCTACAATTTTCTTTACTTAATGGAAATTTATGTGACATACTTTCCATTATAACAAGGGGAATTAGCAGTAATATTGTTTTATACTCGTTTTTTAAAAATATGTTAATGTAATAATTGTAAGTAATCCAAAGTGAAAAGTTAAATAATTATAAAATATTTAAAACTTGTAACAATGTATTACTTATGCATTGCCTAAAATCAAATTGGAAATAAGAGTGGCTATTCCATGTGCTTAAAAGTTGAAGGAATTAAATTAAATTTAGGTATTAGTAACCATTGACAATGTCACATGTAACTGAATTAGCAATAATATTGCTTATACTTGCCTCTTAAAAATATGTTAATGTAATAGTTGTAGGTAATCCAAAGCTAAAAGTGAAAAATACACAATTATAAAATATTTAAAACTTGTAACAATGTATTACTTATGCATTGCCTAAAATCAAATTGGAAATAAGAGTGGCTACTCCATGTATTTAAAAGTTGAAGTGCACTGAACAAATTTAGGTATTAGTAACTATTGACAATGTCACAAGTGTAAATTGAAGTTTTAAAAACGTTCTTAAAATACATAAATTGATGAATAAAATATGTGGCATATTATTCATATCCATAACACTCCAAAGTATAATTGAACTAGAACACATGAAGACTTGATTGTCTTGTAAAGAGGTCATGGGTCAATGGTTATATCTCACCCAAGAGTATAAGGAGGTAAAGAGGTAAAGAAAACTCTCTTTAGTAGGATAAGCTTACTTCATCTATTTAATGTCATCCTTGGGTTAGGTGAGAAGGGGTAATGTGACAAGTAAATCCACTTGTTTGCTACTTGCTTGAGATGAGAGTCAACTATTAAGCAATGCATAATACTAGCATGGAGATTTATGTTTCCGGATACTAGCTTTGGAGGGATGACTTATATGGATTACCAGAACAAGTAACCATTGTTTTCTTCTTGGAATAGGATTATCCCTTCAATTGGCTAGATTATTTTAAGGAGATATTTCCATAAAAGGATAGATCATTCCAAGGGGATATTTCCTCCATAGAAGGAAATCGATTCTCTAAGAGAAGAAGGAAGTTTCTTCCACAAAGCCAATTCGCCGCACCTGATTCTCATGGCATGAAGCAACTAGGGTCATGAACAAACTAGCTAAAGGGAAAGAATGTTTGAGCTAGTGGATTAATGGTTAGAGGGTGTGTTATTTAGTGGGTAAATGGTGAGGGGATTAATATATTAGTGGTTGGCATTATTTTGGGTTATATGGGTTAAATATTAAGGGGTTTATGGTAGTGAGTTGGAGTTAGTGGATTAATGGATCATGTTTAACTTAAATTTCATGAGGTTAGTGTGTTAGGAGCCAGGAGTTGAACGACTTGCAATTAACATAACAAATAAAATTAAGGAGTTGGTGAGTTATTTCAACTCTTAACCATGAAACTTTATAACAACCATATAACTTTTCACCATCCAACTACGTATATTTTTCACTACTTCCTAGAGTTTGACGCTATATGGGCAATTCAAAAAATTGCATAGTACCTATTAAACATTTTGGTTTCACATCTACTCCTATTATAAACCTAAGTTATCTCTCATAAGTATATGAGGGAAATTTTGATATATTAATTAACATAATTATTGAGAGGAATTTATTATTCATAATCAAATATAAATTTTACATTATAAAAAATAACTTGAAAAGTTATCAGCTTTGGACTTTATTCTCTAGACTATTGCCATAATTAAAGTCTCCAAAAATTATCTAGTAACGATGTTCTTTTAAATTGAAAAAATAAATTTAGGCTCATAAATATACCTTATTTTTAGACAGGAGACCGATTAGATTATTATAGGGTTTACACCTTAAATGTCGGCTTAGTAATAAAAAATAAAAATCAAACAATTTTATCATGTGTCCTTATTAATTATGGTCATGAGTACTTATTTGTACACATGTCACATCTATTAATGTCACTTCATTAATAAGGACATGACAAATTGTTTACTTTTTATTTTTTATTTTTTAAATATGACAATTAAGTGTAAAACCACATAAAAATTGTTCAATCATAGTTAACTAATCGTATCACACAAAATAGGAATTTATATTTAGAAAATTTAAAATTTATTTTCAATTTAAATACTAATCAATTTAATAGATAAATTCTTGGAGACTTTAGAAAACTTTATAGTATGTAAAGTGAAAAAATTGCAAACTATTTAAAAGTCAAAGCAAATTTACTTTATAACAATTACAATATATTGTGTCGTGACAAGTATAAAAAAGGCAACTAATAAATGATATACTCCTTGGTATTTGACTTTATGTATTCAACAACATTATCAAACCCTAAAACATCCACACAAGTTTCAAATAAATATTAGATACCCTTAAAGTCATTATATTTTGATTTAAAGTTCTAACTCTTCTTATTTCCAAAAATCGTGGATAATTATGGATAATTGATAATTGACATTTTTAATTGTAGATGTTGTTTATTACTCTATGAATTTTTGTAATTAGGTTTAACTTTTTTTCTTTGTTGATGGTATCCACATAAAATATTGGCATTGTCTAAAAATTTAAGTTTTGGCATTGGCTTCTAATTCCACAATATAAATTTGGGTGAAATTGTGATTATCTATTATTTAAATTGTATTTATAAATGCATAAATGGATTTAGCATGCTAAAACCCCTAAGGTACTAAGATTATACGGCACTCAACTATTCAAATCTATGAAACCAACAATTTCTCACCAAATTTCCGAAAATTAAACCAATAATATCCTCAAAAGAGCCAAACCTATAATGTTTAAACTACGGAGAAAAGATTATGAAAAAATATATATGTTTTTAATTCCATAGATCCAACCATGTCAGAAACCAATCCTTTCTTACATTAACAATAATAAAATTTCTTAGTGCAATTAAATTATGATTTACTTAGTGTCAAATAAATTATGATTTACTTATAATGAATGATTGTGTTACTTTACAGAGACATGAATATGATGCATATGGGAAAAACCAATAAAATATATGAAAAAAAACACATCATTTTATTGTTGTTGTTGTTGTTGTTGTTTTAAATTAAATTAAAATTAAATTAAAGTATAAGAAAAGAAAAGAAGAAAAAAAAAAAAAAAAAAAAAAAATTTTAAGAAAAAATTATATATATATATATATATATATATATATATATATATATATATATAACTCCTGCCCGATGTGCACTTCCAGGTAATCCATGCGCACTTATATGGATGTATGTGTATTTGAGGCCTGAGAGCCTGCAGAAGTTATGAGGTTGGTGAGATGGGATGCAAATAGGTTAGTGCGCCTATCCTGCAGATTCATAGGTGGATATCTGTACACCTTACCTATAACACCGGCTCCCAAAACGCTTCCACCTTTGACATTTTTGGTTCCAAACTTCTATATCGCTTTTGAGCCCCTAAACGACATTTTTGGGGGATTTAGGGCCCAGGTGATTGTCAAAGGAACCTAATTGGGCTAGTAGAAAATTGTTCTTCTTTGTTAGACCTTTCCGGGAACATGCTATCATGCTCTCAAAATGGAGATCATGAAAAGTTACGACCTTTGCGGTAGTTGATTCACCATCCACCCAAATGGGCCCACATGACCTTTGGCCCATCTCCTAGGGTTAGGGTTTTGACGTTCTCAGGGATTTTGACATCTCATTTATGTTAAAAAGTTTTTTCGAGCCTCATTGTAACCATATTCCTGCAAATGAGCCGCCAGCCATCACATCTCTTAGAGACAGTTTCACCACTCATTCTAGCAAGCTTGTTTTCTCACGATTTTACGGGGCCAAAATTTTATTTCCTATTGAATAGGAAAATTAGTTTTATTGTGATTCTTTGTTATTTTGTGTTAAGCATATTTTAATAACCAGATTCATTTGTTATGCTCATAAAATCTGGATCACCGGTATCATAGCGTCTTCTTCTCTTTGTCGTTTTAATGCATGTCCCCAATGAGGTCGTGGCATGAAGAATTGGGTCTCTCGAGCTTGTTTCTCTTGAGGAAAAATCTCTCAAGACGCCGGGTTGTAACCTCTCAAGGCAGAGAAAAGAAATATGATGAACATGAGATCCTTTCAAAATGTTGCTTGAGGAAGCCCTCATGCAACAGAGGAACGAGATGATGGATAAGCCTACAGAAATCCTTTCTACATGAACTACCAACATGCTACACACATCTTTCCCCGAGCTGGAGGTGCCTCTCTCTTCAAGGTACAAATCAACTTCGAGTGATTCCTATATTTTAGCTGTCATATAGACGCGATGTTGTAGACAAGTGGTTGAATCTAATAGAAGGGTATTTTTCTATCCATAACTTTTCTCAAATAGAGAAAAGATTGTTTTTCACTTCTCAAAGTCGCCCCCATGTCAAAGATTGGTGAAACTTCTTCGCGGAGGAAAAAAGGAAATAGAGGAACCCCACATTTATAGTCACAACCACCTGGGACTATTTCATGGATTCTATTAAGGAAAAAATACTACCCCGGTCGTGGTTATGATAATTTGTATACCAAATGGACCAAAATGTGACATGAAAGGGACCATGTTGTGCCATAGTTACAAATATCTTCCATACCCACGCTAATTCTAACCTCATATCAAAGATTCAGAGAGAAATATGGTGTTCAAGTATCGTGATGCTCTTCATAAATACATCCATACCGAAATGTAATTTCTAGACATCTTGTCCTGGGCAATTTACCCTACCGATATGTCATTAAAATCAAGCGTAAGCTCAAACAAAGTTGCGCTTAATTTGAGCCTGGGAAACCCTCTCAACAAAATCCAAGAAAGGGCATCCCTAACCCCCAAAACAAAGGACAGAGAAAACTATGGACGATTGGGACAACTTACCCAATTCATGGAAAAAGTGACACCGAAATAAAAGAAAGATAACGAGAAGTGGTGCGAATTCCATAAGATCCCCTGGCATATAATTGTTGATTGTCGTGGGTGGATGAGGTGAAAGGATTTGAATCAGATGTCGGTTCCAACTTTGAGTCAAAATCCAAAAGGGTGATATAGATCATTGATGTAGAACCCGCTGATACTATCACAATTGCAACAATCCAACCAAAAGAAATAGAGGATCCCGAGGAGGGGGAGCACCTCTTCCATTCATAGATGTGGGTGCAAGGCACCCCACTGCACTTCATCGCGATGGAAGTGATGGTAGCCAAAAGAACCCTATCTCATCATAAGTCATCAAGCAACCGCCTCGCCGGACAACGCCGACCCACGTAACCTTCTACACACCATTGGATGGTTCCACCAAGGAAGTTTTATCTCCGCCACAGCCACAAAGGTCGATTCATCATATGGCATCAAGCCCCTTCAAAGATGAGTCATTGTGTGTTGTTTCTCCTCCTAAGTTTGTAATGCTATTTCAATAACCTTATTTATGGCAAAATCATGTTACGTATATGAGTCTAGGCCTCATAGTGTTATTATTATTTCTGAACAGAAATTGTACAAGATACCCTCGGAGGCATTCCTCCTAGTGCTTCTTTGATCTCTTCCAAGCAATGCGGGAAGGCCATCTCTAAGATCGTGAAGTTTGTCTTTGTTCTCCTCGAAAGGAGAAAAATATTGTAGCCGCGATCTAAGGCCTTCCACCGCATCGACCCCCTCCACACAACGTGACGCTAGTGGATAAGATCATGGAAGAGTACTCAGATATACTCTCCTGACCTACCGGGGTACCTCTACACTTTTAGGTCAAGCACCCCATCGATTAGACCCATGGCTCACTGCTACCCAATGGGTTAGTTTATCGCCACTCTCTGGTTGAAAACGAGGAGATCAAGAGGCGCATCCAAGAACCCATTCATAAGAGGCACATATGTCCCAACTCATCAACTTATGGGAGCCCAACGTTGGTGTAGAAGAAAGATTCGGACCTCTCGAGAATTCCATTGATTATTGGGCCCTCAATAAAATCATAGTCTAAAACCAATAACTGATTCCCAAATTGACGAATTTTGATCATCATGGGGGCCAAATACCTTAGTAAGATTGATCTGAAGTATGGCTACCATCAAGTCCCAATAGAACAGACAAATGTGGAAGACTTCCTTCAAGTCAAAAGAAGGTCTTTTGAATGGTTGGTCATGCCCTTTGGTTTGAAAAATGCTCTAGCAACTTTATGAGGATGATGGACGATATCCCATGAACTTTGACCAATAATTTTGTAGTGGTATCCGGGTTGACATCCTCATCTACAACAAGAGACTTGGACGGAACACTTGGAGCATATTCAACAAGTATTTGGCACTTCATGACAACACAATTTATATGTCAATTTGGAGAAATGCTCATTTGGCATGTGGAGAATTCAATGTTTAGGATACATCATTGATAAACATAGTGTGCATGTGGATCCAACCAAGATCAAAATAATATGTGACTGGCCAACCCCAAAAAAAAACTCATTGAGCTTCAGAGCTTCATAGGCCTTACCAATTTCTATCAAAGGTTTGTGTTGGGATTCTCTTATATCGCATGGGCCCTTGGCCGCAACCGTGGGTGGTGGTAAGGAAACATTTGTGTGGGGCATTGCCCCAACAACAAGCCTCTGATGACTTGAAGAAGAGTTTGTGCTCATCCTCGGTACTTTCATTACTAAACCTGCAACATCCCTTTGAGGATCGAGACCGATGCTTCATACTATAAAGTTATATGCCGCTTCATCACTATGATATACCACGGGGTGGTATATCATAGTGAGACACTATCAAATGTTGTTCATAAGTTCCCTACTTAATACACAAAGAAATGTACTCCATGCAATGCCTGGCCGCCGCTGGAGACATTACTTACATTTTGGAAGGAGACAGTCATCCACACTCATCACAAGTCACTATGCGCTCATGAGGGACCTAAGGAAATTGCAAATGGTCGCCATCAGTAATAACATACTTACAACATTTCACCTCAACATCAAGTATAAATAGGAAGTACCAAATCGAAGAAAGTTGACTGCCTCACTACTCTCCCAGCTTATGGTGCACTTACCATGGTGTTAGACTCTTGTGTCCATGAGACTTCTAGATGGCCCTTGACCTCTATGAGATGGACATTGACGTACCACTCTACTACAAATGTTGGGCTAACTCAATGGTCGCTTAATTTCCATCTTCAGATAAGAATTGTTGCCTAGGCCATATCTATGTTCCATCAAAGTTAACGGAAGTTGGATTTGGGAAGCTCACTAGTCGGGTGGAAGGACACTGGGCGCCGAAAAGACAAGCGTTGGTATGAAAAGGTGTTTAAACATTTCTTACCAATGAAACTCGGGATAGGATGTAGACAATTGAGGTCAGTCCCCGCACTTAGGCTATTCCTAAATTCCATCACTAAGAACAGACTCAGATACTCCTCTACCTACTCCTAACAAGCAATGGTAATACATCTCAATTGACTACATGTCAATCCTCCCATCCACCAAGAGGGAAAATGACTGTTTTTGTGGTTGTTGGTCGCCTTTCCAAGCATTTTGGCTATTCTAGGCCTCTAAGAAGAACATCAAATGGCCACAAGATCTTCTTTTGAACCAGTATAAGTTCATTTTGGGATCCCATAAACCATTATATCAAATAGATACATGATAGCTCTGCTCCTCATCTCACTTCTGGTCGAGCCTCCGTCACCGCTAGATACCAAGTTCAATAAATCCACCGCCCACCCCGCATTGCATGGGAAAACTGATGTCATCAATCGAATGGTCATACTTATCATCTGCATGTACAATTCAAAACACCCCACACATGGAATGAGAGTCATCCTTATGTTCAACATGGCTGCCAAACTGAGCCCCCAGAGATAGCTCTCTCACTGGCCACAACCCTTTCAGGGGCTGGGATTCCAACCACTGGGTCTCTCATGGATGCTTGCACTAGTTCCCCCACACTCACCTCATATGACTCATCCCCCGCTCCACCAAAAATATGACAAAGCCACCTAGTTCATTGATTGATCCAACACATCCGCCAATAGGTTTAGGATATCTCTACATAATTCTAATGCCAAGTAAAAGAAACACCATGAAAAACATCGGGTGCCACATAATTTTCAAGGACAAAGTTTGGTTGCATTTGCAAAGAGAATGCCTCACAGGACCCCATCAAAAACTTCACCCACTCCATTATGAGTCATACACCATCACCAAAGTTGTGGGTGACAATTATTTTTGAGCTCAATATCTTCCTCTTTGGTCTCCAGAGATCCAGCTTTCAACATGGTTTTCCTCGGCCATATTTCCCACCATCATTATTGGACACCTATGAGATAGCAGAGAAATTGACACCAATATAACTCAACCCACTCAGATGCAATGCTAATTTAGTGATGATATTGTGGACACATGCATCAAGGGCACTGACAAAGATCCATCTTTATCGAAGTCAGTCAAAGAAGGTAGCTCTTGCACTAAGGAAGTGGCTCACTGAGGCCAAATTCAGCATAAATTTTCTCATCTAATGGGGGAAAATCAACGCAAGCAATGGAGACCATTGCTTCCTAAGGAGGGAGGATTGATCTAGGTGGATATTGGTGGCCACCCACCTCCATTCCACTGCCTCAAAAAGCTTTTCCAATTCTGGAAATCTTTTTCACGCTGGTTCCAAACTTCCGGGTCGCTTTGAGGTCCCAAACCATTTGTTTGGGGATTTAGTCTCAGATATTTTCAAAGGCTTTAACCTGACCAAGAAAAATTGTTTTTCTCGGTTAAACCTTTCCAACAAAGCAATATCGTAGCCTAAATGAAGATCGTATGTGTGCTATGACCCCGATAATTTGTTGTACTAACTTACCCAAACGTGGGCCCACATGACTTTTACCATCATCTCCTAGGGTTAGGTTTTTTGATGTCTAGGGTTTTTGACATTCATGTTTATTGTAAAAGGCCTTCGTAGTCTCATTGTAACCATCTTTCTTTGAGAATGAGCTAACCATCCATATCTTCTCAGAGATAAGTCAACACCATTCCAACAAGCTTGCTTTTCGCTGCAATAAGATTTTACAAGCTTTTAGTTTATTTCATCGAATGAAAAACCAGCTTTTACTATATCTTTGTTATTTTGTGTTAAGCATCTTTTATTAATCTGTAGGGATTCATTTCGCTTTTCTCATAAAATCTGGATCACCTTGTAAAATGTAATAACACTTAAGTTATTAATGACATCACATCATCAGGCGCTATGGCATTTATCAGAAGAAAAGAGACAGGGGATAACTCCACCTGCAAGGAAAAGGGTGGGGCTTTAAGTCCTAGGGAATACTTTTATTAATATTTCCAAAAAGTGTAATTTATGGATATTTATTTATCCTAAGTTCCTAGGGATGGGAACAAGTCACCAAGTGGCTAAATCTATTTCTAAAGGTGAAAAGTGTCAATTTTAAGGCATGCAATATGTATTGTTGGCTTTAGTGTAATTTGGGGAGATTATTTTGGGGGAAGCCATTCATCTCTTAGGTGGAGAAGGGGTCGAACCGTCTAAGAAAGGATGATCATTACCTTATCTGCAGAGAAAAAATTGTAAAGGTTTTTTTGTGTTGTAAACTTTATATTTTGTTGTCGAGATGCTGTGCTGTCGCCTCGGTGAGCATTCTCTCTAGGTAAGAGACTTTTTGTCAAAGAGGTGGGTTGCCAGGACCGTAAGCATTCTCTCCAAGTGAGATTTTGTTAGAATTGTCTCGGTGCATTGGGCATTAGCCGTGGCTCGAGAGACTTCCTGCTTGGCTCACTGCTGGAACCCTAAGGGAAGTGGGCAGCCAAGGGATTTTTGAGAAGAGATGGCACACTTCCTTGAGTGGAATAAGGGGAATGAGAACCTAGGTCTAGTTGTAGCAAGTGGGTACCTTGGACTCCAACAATTATGTTCACATCGCACCTTAGTCAGTATTAGGAGCCCTTTTCCCTAATGGAGTTAAGCCCCAACTTGGGGTGACCGTTGTTGAAAGTATATGAGAAACAAAGTCTATGGTTAGGAAGAATGTCTCCAGATATGCAATTGGTGATTTTCATAAAAGATATGCATTTATGTGCTTGTTTCATTTACATGTGCTTAATTATCTATGTTTAACATGGGTTTAATTCTTGTATGTTGTTGCATATAAGTAATTGTTGTTATTCTATATAATATTGCTTGCACATATAAGTGTGGTGTTGATATCTGAAGTGTTTGTAGTCGTACATGAGTATGATTGTTGATGTTAGTTATTCTTGTTAATTTAACATTATGATAATGGTCATGATTCTATGAGGTGAAGTTAGAATGGTCGTGCACGCAAGAGGTTGGATTTGTTGTGCACGTAGGGAAGCAGTTTGTGTGCACAAGGAAAACATAATTTGCATGTGACACCAAAATGGTTGTAAAAGCAAGTAGGTGAACAACATGTTTAGAGTGGATTACATGCACAATAATGTTATGTACTCAATATTCTTGTGAAAAGGGGCTTTGTATTATGTTACTACATTGTTATTATGTAAGTTGTGTAATAAGAGGAAAGTTTGTGTGGTGCGATCAACTTGGGTTTGTGTGTGTTACTTCAAGTATTTTTGCAGAAATCAATGTTATAGAGTAGAATCCACACACTAAATTTTGGAGTAGCATTGCTCAATAATAAGTCAGTAATGTTACAAATTGGTATCAATATAGAATATTGATAACTGGATGTTACACACTACACATATAATTAGTAAAAATATATTTTTGACAATAAAAAACCTTTTTGTATTAAAAAAAAAAAAAAAATCATACAATTCTTAAAAAACTAAATAATGCAAAAACCATACAAACCAAATTTAAAAATCATTAAATATAATTTAAAAAATAACAACAAAAAAATTATATATGATATAAACAATAAACTAATTTTATTTAAAAACATTTTATTTTTTTAACTTTACCTTTATTCCCCATCTCCCCCCACATTAACCTCTTCTTTCCCTAACCCCCTTTATTGCCCTCCTTTCCCATCCCTCTTCCCTCCATGCCCCTAACTAAGCCCCCCCGATCCAATGAGGATGGATCCTCGACCATTCATTCAAGGAACCTCCTCAAACCCCCCCTTTATTTTCCCTCCTTTCCCCATCCCTCTTCCTTCCCTCCATGCCCCTAACTGCTTCTCCCCCAATCCAATGAGAGGATGGATCCTGTTCATCTACTCAAGAAAACCCTCCTCACCCGATAAAGTTCCTCAAAATGGGATAATAGAAAGGCCATTTTTAGTTTCTTCTTATTCGAAAACAATGGGAATGTTATTTGAAAGTGGTTCTTGCACAATGTATAGGAATCCCCAACTACCTATTTGAGGAGCCTTCTTGAATGAATGTTGGGGAGGTCCTCTCAAAAAGATTCCTCCTCAAATGAATGGTGGGGGAAACCCCATCGTCATCGTCGAGGAGAACTTCCTCATCATCCATTTAAGGTTGTGTTCTTCCATCCATCAACCCCACTGGAGGGGCCTCCCTATTGTCCAATCAAGGAGGGTCCTCAAATTCAAGGTGTATCCTCAAATGGATGGCGAGAGAGACCCCCTCCCATTTTAATGAGGCGAATGAATGATGGTGGCCCCAAGGCCTCCCATCCCTCCTATAAATGTAAAGTGTGGCTAGCACCTCCATCATCCTTTACTTTTTTGGTGAGTACGCATCCACCAATACCATTTTATCCAGGTAAAGCCCTCACGAGAATTGAACCTTGCCCAATGGTGAAAAACTCCTCGCTTTCCACCATTGGATCCAACCCCTTTGGGCCTAAATAATTTTATTTTAAATTTTGTTTAATAAATCATTTAAAAAAAAATTAAATAAATTTTAAATCATTAATATATTTTCAAAAACATTTTTATACTTTTTATCCTTGGCAATAAATCATGGGAAACTTTCAAACACTTCCTCCATTTTCGAAGATGATACCCAATGTAAATTAAATTATAAATCATGGGAAACTTTCGAACACTTCCTCCATTTTCAAAGATGATACCCAATGCAAATTAAATTATATAGACTTAATATACCTCACTCCATGAGAATTGAATCGAGAACATATACAATGTGTTTGGGTTACTAACAACATCTTGACAATAATAATAACAACTAATTAAACTAACCCTTAAAAATAAAACACACATATATTAAATACAATCATTTATTTAAAAAAAATATATATATTATTAAAACATGAAAAATATATTAAAAAACAAAAAACAAAAGGCGAAAGGATAAAACAAATGATGATAATCACATTGCCTATGCATGTGAAAATTAAAATTTTAACCTGAAATATCACATTGCCTAAATATTGTTGTTATTTGGGTGAATGATGGTTCTCTCTCCTCAATTACAAAGCACGCTACTCATCGATATTTTTTTAAGTTATGATTCATACAAAATCATGTTTAATAATACTGAATTAGATATTATATGAATTATCTTTACAGAGATAAGACCAAAATAACAATATTAATATTAATGTTTTTATTTTTATTTTTATTTTTATTTTTTTATTTTTAAAATAAAATTAATATTGTTATTTTTATTTTTCCAATTTTAAAACAATATTAATATTAATGTTGTTATTTTTATTTTTATTTTTCTAATTTTAAAACAATATTAATATTAATGTTGTTATTTTTATTTTTATTTTTATTTTTCCAATTTTAAAACAATAATTTATATGCTAGATAGAAATGGCCTCAATTTACCATAAACTGTGTGTGAAAACCCTTTGTTACATGATTTTCCTCCCTATCAAATCCCCTCGAACACCTCTAATGGAAAGTACCTTTAATGTCTAGAATCCCTTAATGCTCAATTGTGTTTTTTCAAAGGTTAACATCCTAAAATCAAGAGAGAAAGTCCGTGGATTTCCCTTAATGCTCAATTGTGTTATTTTAAGGGTTAACCTCCTAAAATCAAGAGAGAGAAAGTCCATGTTTTTGGGAATCTTATATTCGTTAGTAATATTATTTTTTTTATAATTAGTTTTTAACGGGGTTCATTTGAGATCTCAAAATTCCTCTAATGAGAATGTTAGAATGCATATGAGTTGAATGGGAGGAAAATTGGACCATACAAGATAAATAAGGAATCTGGGATAATGCCAATGAAGTGGAATTGTTATATGATTTGGACACTGTCACTGATATTCATTATGAAGGATCTTTGTGATTTTTCAAGTTATGACTTTGTTGAAGTTGACTTGAAGTCAAAGATGTTGAGTTAGATTGGATGGAACAGATACTAAAGAGGGAGAAAAAAAAGATAGAGAGGTGAGACTTTGAGTGCACAAGGCTTAACTGAGTTTATTTCCCTTTCTTGTGGTTCCATTTGGTACTTGGCCGACTTGTGCGCTATTGAGCATATGACTTCTAAAAATGAGTTATTTTAAAGTATGAAGTAGTTTTGAAGGGTAAGCATGTCACTTTTGGTAACATAAGTATACACAAGATAGTGTTCGCTTAAGGGTTTGTCTCATTAATACAGACGTTGGGAGTCCTTTATAAAGAGATTTCAATGTATTACATGTATTGGCCTTGACCAAAACCCTATTGTCAACTACCAAGATTCCAAACGCAATATTGTTTATGCAAGTCAATTCTATTGATTGTGATCTCATGAATGTGGATGGGAGATTATTCCCAAAGGAACAAGGGATGGTGATCTGCATAAGTTTTGATTGAATTTCCAAAATTATTAAGCATTTGAAGTTACTCTTGCTTGAGTGGAAAAAATTATCATTTGGCATTATATATTTCAGCACACAAGTGCACAATCCATGACATTTAGAAAAGAGCAACTTGTGGAAGACCTAAATTTACATTTTTCTAGTCACAATGAAAATACGCAAAGGGTGCAACTTTAGAAAGCATAATAAATTTCATTTCTCGAAAGGTGGCACATTAAGAGCCTAACGGAAAATGGAGTTGACACACTAAGACATTCGGAGACCATCATAGACATTGGAGCATGGTGAAGTGTGGATGAAGCAAGGTTTTCCATTACCTTAATAGATGACTTTTCTAAATTAGATACTTTTGTATATTTTCTAAATAAAAAGTTGCATGCCATTGAGATGTTTGTGATATTCAAGCCTTTATGGAGAAGAAAATTCAACATCCATATTGCAAGAGGCCCAGTTAAGTAAATTTCAAAACTTCTAAGAACTTTTGATTGACAAGAGGAATGGAATTGGAGTGCATTGCACCCAATTCGTTGCAATACAACAATATCATTGAAAAGAAAAAAAACTTGGTTGAAAGTGAAAGGTGCACATGCTCAAGGCCACAAGATTGTTGAGCTCTTTTTGGGAAAAAGCAATTTCATATAGAACAAACTTCCCTTTATTGCATTAGAGAGAAGACTCTCTTTGAAGCATGCCATGGGAGGAAGCCAAGTGTATCATCAAGATTGAGGAAATCCAAGTGAGAATATTAGTTGAAGGATACACTAAGGACAAGACAAAAAAATATGAGGGGCAAAACAAAAAATTTAAAATCGGTCAATGAGATCAACCAAAAAAATAAATTACAAGCAAAATAAATTGTCAAATCAAATGGAAAAATCTAAAAAAAAAAATAGAGAAATTTTGAGATTAAAAAAGAGTCTCAAAACAAAATTGTGCTATCAACATCAACTTTAAAAGAATCAATAGGACTCAATATGATGATGTCCACCATAAGGGTAAATAGTTTTCTAGGGGAAGAAAGAAAACACCACCTTTTTTTATCATATTTTTTACTCATCCCCTTATAGATTTACTCAAATTTCAAGAGTAGGCACTCGTTCGATGCAGAATTAAATTCCACATCCAATGAGTACCCTCTTTGCATAATTTTGATGGACCCATGGTGAGATAAAATGGAAATACATGAAGAGAAAAATAAATAAATAAAACATATGTTTTTGTGTATTTCCAGTATATCTCATTGTGGATTTATCAAAAACATGTAGAGTATGTACTTGTTGCATGTAAAATTTAATTATGCATCCAATGAGTGCTTACACTTGAAATTTGAGCAAACCTATAAAAATATAAGTCAAAAATATGATTAAAAAACATTGTTTTCTTTCTTTCCTTTTGAAAATTCATAACTCTAATTTTATTGTTTAAATTATACTATTTTATTATGTTTCTTAAGATTCCCAATTTAAACCTCAAAATTTCTTTAAAGACCTAAAATAAAAATAAAAAATACTAATAAAGAACAAAACTAAACAAAAATGCCCATATCACAAAAACCAAATAAAATGCAAAGAAAAGAACACAAAAATGTTAAAAAAAAAGAAACCACAAACAATCCAAAAACTTTTAACTTTTAATAAGGTGAAGGAAACATTACATAGAAAACAAAACAAGGCAATTTGTTTTTGAAAAGTAGACAAACAACTAAAAGAGGAGTAAAAAGAAACTAAATAATACGAGGACAAACAACAAAATAGAAAGAAACAAAGATAACTAACAAACAAGCCCAAGAGTGATGACAAATGAGCTAAATGAAGTGAACTTCTTAGTGAAGTTATTACTTAGTTTAAGCAAGATGGGGATCAACGTTTATTGATCTAGGTTGTCATCCATGTTGAGGCAAGTAGAAACCTTTTCAATTTGAATGGCCTCCCTTATGTTCCTTTTGGATAAATGTTCGACCCTCACAAAGACCTTATAAGTGTCCCCCAAGCAAATATGTCTAGTCTTGCTTGAATGCTCGTTGAAGGCCGATGAATGAACTTAGTTATGGATAATTCCCACACCATGTTACTTTACTCTAACTTGAACATGTCTTCCAGTTTCACCATATAGGTTTTACCATGTAAACATGAGATTTGGTAAACACATTTTTGCATACATCGGTCAACATGGCGTTAACAAACTTAAGAAGGCTTCTAATTGTGTTAGGACATGTAAAAATTGTTTTAATATGCTTTCATATTAAAATTCAAGTGATTCTATCTCTAAAACCACTGATGTAACAGAGAGTGACCTTATGATCAACCATTTCATTATTACTCAACTCATAAACTATAGCATGTATGTAAGCTATTTGGAAGTGTTAGAAAAACAGGATCATGGAGCAATAAAATAAAACAAATGTGAAAATAAAACACAGAAGATACACAATACAATAGAGACACATATATGCGTGGTTCACCCAGTGTGGGCTACGTCCACTAGAGAAATTTCCAGGTCTTTCCTTTATTATTATCCAGCAAATGAAGGGATACAACCTACAACAAACCCGTTGTAACTTCCTCTTCTTTCTCTCACAGTCTCCTATCTCAGAATACGATATTCACAATGATCCATAGCCACAATACATTTCCCTCATAAAAGAGGGTTGCCTTCTAGGGAAAAAAAACCCTAACATAACTTCTACCATTAGATCTGCGACCTTATAATGAATGGTCCAGATTTACAATGAAATTGCAATATACATTTACAAGGCAATTTTTCCTTCGAGGGGTTCGCCCCCGAACCCTCGTCGGGGGCCCACTTGCCCTTGGACCCCGTAGAGGGGGTAACCCCCCTATGCAGTCCCCCGCGTGGAAGAGTGTACATTCTTCTGGGGTGTAAAGTCTTCATGGGGTATAAGCACAGCTGAAAACAAAGACCTCTGAATCAAGAAGATAATCAGGCTCCACAACCAACAGGAAGGCCTTTTTAATTTTCCATTCATTGCACCCATTATTCTTGAAAACCTCTGGCATGTCCTACTTCTCTTACTCTAAATGATTTCGTTGTTGAAAATTATAAGGGTACAAGTAACAAGAGTATTTCAAATGCCTAGTTTATATGTGGTATGATGGTGTGAATCAACTTGAAGATATTGTTCAATTTGTGTTTTCTTCATATATATACTTGATGAACAAGGGGCATATTTTCATTCTTGGTCATCAAGATACTGAGAAAAGGAAGAGACATATTGTCTTCTAACTCCATGGTGAATTATATTTATTTCCACTCATCATTAAGGTGTTTGACAAATTTCTCCAAATTTTATTTATCATGGGACCAATTAACATTAGTATCGTCAATAAATCTAACCCACCACTTGGGCTTAAGAGGAAAGTAAGCAAGGGATTTCTTTTCAAAAATTTCTATAAAAGGATTAGCCACTACCAGAGAGAATGGTAATCCCATAACCACACCACAAGTTTGTTCATAAATTTCGCATTGAAAACTAACAAAAGTATACCTAAGGCAAATTTCTACCAATCTAGTGGTTTTGTTCATCTCTAAAACTGTATTAAGAATAAGAGTCAACCTCATAGGATATTCTCATGGAAATTGAGATATCATCTACGTTTTTATAGAGGTGGTTCTCCTGTTTCTCTCACTCATATGACAACTTATATTATGGTTCTAGATAAAATATTTTTCATTTATTAAACATTAATGCATGAGAGTGGATCAAGCAATAGGATAAGAAGAGATAAAAGATTACAGTAGCAGTTTAACAAAAGGAAAACAAGAGAGTTTGTCTATTCCACCATAACCATTTCAAATACTACAACAAGTAAAAGGTAAGCATTTGAAGCAAGACACACAAAACATTTAGCAGAACAAATGGTCATGTCTAGAAAACTTTAAATGATGTTATACATTTATATCATAAGGATGTAAAGGAGACACATACTCAAGATCTCATGCTTTAATAAAATTCAGAAATCACAAAGTCGTGAACTCCAAAATAACTCTTTTTGGAGTTTTGACAAAATAATAAATAAAAATTCATTGTCCAAGATCAAACACAATGTGCGCAAATCAACACTACATAATATTCATGATACTTAAACGAGAAAGTATTGAAATGTGTTGATCCTTTTGGATTGGGATGGGGCTCCCATGGACCATATAATAAGCAAAGGAAACCTGGAAGACAAAAAGGAGATAGTCAGGAATCATCCCCACATGCAAAGATTAGATGACGGGGATGGATGATTACAAACTAAGAAAGAAGAAAGACAAAGGGAGATGCTTCAAAACATATAATTACAAAAATGGAAGTAGAAAATGGTGGATGGAAGATGTCTTCTTGTTTGCTAAGATTCCTTAAATACGAAAATCGCACAGAAACCCTAACTGACGTAACCATTTCTTGAATATTGACTATCATGATGGGCTAGTTATTGCTTCTAGCGCACCCTTGATCCCTTCTTCAATATATTCCTGTAACAATGCTATGATATGTCTTGTTTAACCCTAAGCATGAATAATTCATCCTCAATTACTTTCAACTTGGAGCATTGTTGTTGTGCGATGAACATTTGATTTTCATTCTCATTTAAAAAACTAACCAGCCAATGTCTAATTTCATCCTCTGAGAAATTTGCGAGGTCATCAAACTCAGTTCCCCATGCAACTTTGAGTGTGTTTATATCTGCTTCCATTTGGTCTTTGGTCAATAGCATTGAGTCCCTTATTAGGGCTAGGCCCTCAAGTTCCTTAAACACTATATATTATCAAATTTTAGAAACAATGTACTCCTCCTTCCTTCAAGAATGTCACATGTGGCTATCAATTGTCGGAGGACATCTATCCTCCTGAGTCATCCAACCTGTATTTGCTTTAATATGTTCTTGGAATGAAATTATTACTTCTTCCTTTTAATCTCATATATATTCAATACAATTTCCACAAAAGTACTCACCACATTCTTCTAAAAATGCTCATCATTTTGTAAATATTTCTCTAGATAGTCCCTAAGGGATTGAATCCTACCTATCATGACACATGAATCAATAGAAATCTCCCAAGATTCCAAAATTATGCTAAGTATTTTGTTTATGTTTTCGGCCACATACTTTATGACACCCATCAATAATTTAACATCTTTCTTGACCTTGGAGTTTGATCTAGATGCTTCTTCGGGGAATTTGTCCGGGGTCATCATGGATAACAGCGACCTGGGACTTAGATCAGCTTCAAGCCCATTTATTATTTTCTTTAACTTATCACTTTCCAACTCTTGTTCAATTATCGAGTGAGACAACACATCGATCATGGCTTAATGAAATCTAAGAACCACTAAAGGTCTTAGACCCTTAATCTCAATCTCAGAACTCCATTTTCCTATGACCTTCTTGTCCTTCAAATTGAATCTCCCAATCAATAAATTTTTGGCCTCTTTATCATATTTAGCATGGTGTAATGTCACAGACTCTTCCTAAAAAATTAGTCGTCTCGTCATGGGATAAGTCCTTTGCAATAAGTTTACTTTTAGCCATCTGTATTGCTGCCCAGGTAGGCACTTCATCAACATTATCAGTTTCCATGTCTACTATATTTACTTCCAACTCCCCAAGGTCTTGAGTGCCCCTTACATATGTGTTCCTTTTCCTCTTGGGAACAAGTGTGATTGTATGTGTTATCTCCAACTGGTGTCAAGGGGGGTCTTTGTCATCTCCATCACCCACACATCCTTCATTATTCTCTCTCCCTTTTGCAATAACTTCACGATTTTTATGAACAGAAGAGGAACTCTTGTGGGAATGATGAACAAAATCACCATCAACGATAGTCGTGGATTTACCTCTTTGTCTATGATGAGGTTGATCGGCTTCCCCTTAGAGGGGGCCCCTCTTTGCATGAGTATTTGAACTTGCTCGTGTGTTTGTATCACCGTGGGTGACCTGCTTCTTCTTCTTAGGAACAATTTTACTGGTTGTAGCAACCACCCTTTTACCCACATGTGTGTGTCTTCATTATCATATACTCCCTCTATGATTTCCTCTTCCTTAGTATAAGAAGAACCATAACCAATTGAAACCATGTGGGCCATGAAAATTCCTTTTGGATTAAAACCTTTACATGCTTCAACCTCGTTCATATGGAAAGAATCCAAGCATCCGACCATCTCAATCAATTTAGATGAATTTTTCACTAAAATACCATAAATCTCAAAAGGCATGAGAATGAATTTCCGCTTTTTCTTTTTATCGGAGAAAGTAGACCACACTTTGTATTATCTACACTACTCTGAAACGAAAATTTTGTCACATACAAAACGGGGAAGGAGGAAGGGTTTCCATTCAAAACCAAAAAATCTTATGTATGTGCATTTTTCGCTCGAATATATGTACTCCTTTGCCGAAAAAAAAGTTTACAATTGCCTTTGTGAGCTTGTCTGGTACCATCCCTGTAAGCATAGATCTGAATTCCCTAACAAAGGAATATTGAATTTGATAAAAATTAAAATGTGCCTTATGTCTCCATAACATGGGATATCAAAACTGAATTGGGTCCTCATTGAAATTGACATTGTCCCTTGGGGGAATACTTTCAAATGTGTTGCAGTAAACTAGAGAGAAAACAAGATAAGAGGTCATGAAAAAACTTTTGGTTTGAATGAAATTTGAAAGTTGGTGGCCAATCTCATTAGAGATAATTTGGGCCTAGTCGAAAATCACCCTCACTTGCAGAGATAAATGAAGAATATACATGACATACCTAGGGACATAGGCAGTTGAGTCCTGACCCACCAGGCATGCAAAGAGCCATGCAAACTCCTTATATGGTTGGGCTAACATGCATATGTTAATGTAGACCGGATTAGCCGACTCGACAAAGGGTTGAACCAGAAAATCCTTGAGCAAATTCGTCCCACCACCCTGGGCATACAAGAAATAATTTTCTTCAGATAGCTTAAGGACTCTGTCCAATACTGGAAGTCGCAACATCCTTATAAAAGTATTCAGAGTCAAGGGGATAAGAGTCTTTCCACTTCCCTTTACCTCAACCAATCTGTTCCTGGAATCAAACCTAATAGCACGCCACAATACCAACTCTCTGAAATCAAATACTTTGGGAATGCACCCAACTTTGGCTATCCCGGACCTCCACACTTTGCTTGTAAGCTTCTCTTCCTAGGAGAGCTCATAATACCACTTATAGGCTACAAACCACTGGAACTCCCTGCTTTAATGGGCTAGATAGTTCAATGTATCACCACAAATTAGTTCCCTCCTTTTCTTGTTCGCAATCCCTTTCACTTTTTGTGTGCTTAGGTATATGTGAGGAATACACGTATAAATTAAATTTTCCATCTGATAGGCACCCAAGTAATCATTAATTAGCAATCAATTCCATATGTTCATACTTGCCTCATTATACATTCGGTGCATGCCATTTATTTATGGTAATTGTCATTTGCATGTGAAAGACTTAGGGGGGAAGTGCTAAAGATAAGCCTCATTAATTAACAATAGGCATCCTTACTGTATGAAAAATGCACGGAAGATGTTCCATAATTACTTTAAAAATAGAAATTGTGCTCCATGCCGAATGAGGGATGCAGGATGAAATGAGGGTGCAGGAGGACATGTGGGTGCGAGAGGATGGGTCAAGCACCATTTCTCCACATGGGAATCAAAGGGTGTTGGGAAAATAAACCAAGTCCAAAACTTGCGAATGCGTAATGCGGGGATATTACAATGCGGGATACGAAGTGCGGAAGGATTGAGACCATGAGTAAGTAAGATTTGCGAGAATTTTCCTCCATCTCTGCATTACAATGCTTTTGTACGATGTGGAAAGGCACAACATTGGTAGGAACAAAGAAAGTTCCTCTCGCTTCCACATAGGTGGGGCATTTTTTAAAAAGGGGTCAAGAAAAGGTAGGGTTTGTACAAAAGAAGGTACATGTATCAACATGGTTCCTTGATCAATGACTCTTTCAATAGCAACAGCCACCTCATCTATGGGGATCATTGTGAAAGAAAGAATCTCAAGGACAAAGATGTAAAGTGCATAACGATTGACTAGGATTCAAATTCAAAGGGTTATCAGTGGACATTGCTAAGCAAACAATGATGATAATTTGAGATGTCACTTTTGACAAAGAGTCAATTTCGTAGAAGCAAGTGGGAATGTAAAACATGGAACATAAGAAGACAGAGTTTTAAGTGTTGGATTTGAAATCTAATGAAATTGCTGAAATGTCATACACACAAAATGATGTAGAGAAAGGAATCTCGTGAAGATCACTTGAATTCATGCAAATTCATAGGGAGCATAATATTCCAAGTAACAAAAGGATCGCGTTGGAAGAAAGGTCACCCACTAAGCAAAGTGGATGAAATAGGTGTGTGGGAACCTCGACTATTAATAAGATCGAAAAGGATACTAAAGTCTACATAGTTGGAACCTCCACTATTAATGCGACCGAAGTGAAAGAAATAGGTGTATGACAACCTCCACTATTAATGAAATCAATAAGGATACAAAATTCTATATAGATGGCACCTCCACTATTAATGAGATCAAAGTGATGGCACCTCCACTATTAATGAGATCAAAGTTGATGAAATAATTGTGGGGCAACCTCCACTATTAATGAGATCAATAAAGATACAAAAGTCTACATTAGATCAAAGTTAAACAAGTGCATGACAACCTCCACTATTAATGAGATCAATAAGGATGCAAAAGTCTACATAAATAGCACCTCCACCTCCTCTTTTAATGAGATCACCTCCACTATTAATGAGATCGAAGTGGATGAAATAGATGTATGGCAACCTCCACTATTAATGAGATGTTAAGGATTATTCATCATTATATTTTATATGTTAAAAGTTAATATGGAGCAAGACAATAGGACTAGTATTCTCCCTACTGGGGTTTAAATCAGCTATTTTTACCATTGGATACAACTTCTTTGGATCAATTATTATTATATTTCATTATTGGATACAACTCTTTTGGGTCAATTATTATTATATTTATTTTAAATTCAATTTATTTTTTTAGGTGTTGTCTAATTGTTCTACACACCACACACATAAATTTGCAAATTTGCAAATTTGCAGGAAATCACTATTTTCTGTTGTTTAAATTAAACAAAAAAATTTCAGTAAAAGTGTCAAAAAGTAGAACAGTTAGACTACCATATTTCTTGTAAAAACTTATACCCCTATATATGTACATGAAATCACAATTTTCTATTGTTTAAATTAAACAAAAAAAATCCAGGAGAAATACCAAAACTTAAAACAGTTGACTACGATATTTCCTGTAAAAGCTTATAAGCCTATATATGTAGGATATTTCCTGTAAAATATTATAAACTTATAACCCTATATATATGTACGATATTTCCTGTAAAAGCTTATAAGCTTATAACCCTATATATATACATGATCAAGTTGCAATTAGTGCAATTCAAATTTACAATGTAGCAGTCTAAATATTTGCTATTCACAGTTTCATAAGGCATGTTTGTGGGTTTTGCAAGGTGAAAAGTTTGAAGGTTGTTGCAAATGAAATGGCAGGTTAAGGTTCTGTAAAGGTAAGGTTTGCATATAACACAAATGTAAGTTTTTGAGTGCTGCATAGAAGATTGCAGCTGACCTGGAGAGACAAGGTTTTGGATCTGCAATGTGTTGGTGTACTTGTAGATGCAAATGCAAAAGCTTGTAGAAGTGAGTTCTCGTGCTACTGCGAAAGTTTATGCATGTGAGAATATGCA
>SNQJ01S0004976.1:156085-171277 GCA_010110895.2 Picea sitchensis
TTCGTGCACGAATCGTCCCATCGCTTGGGTGAGGTCGAGCCAACCAACCAACTCACTCTGTCGTATGACTCACTCAAGTCACGATGCATCCAACTATCGCGTCGGTTCGTTGGGTCTCATCCAAACTCCCCCACTCACCCAAGTCAGCCTCATCTCTCCACGCTTTGAGTCATCCGCGCGAAAACGCCCAAGGATTGTGTGCCCTAGACATCGACATGGTGAGCACGTCTATTGGTCGCGATCCATGGCTATGTGTGCCTCAAGGCACCATGTTCGTCCATCGTGATCCACAAGTGCAAAGTGTCCATCCATATAATTCTTGGCTCACCTTCTCAAGTCACTTAGCCAAGTCTGCCCTCCTCAAATGCATCCAAGTTAGCCAACTCGTCGCACAATCTGCCCAATCGTAGGTGCGCACGATCGTCAGAGTCGTCTAGGAAACCCCAACTTTCATGCCTTATCTTCATTCATTCCAGTCAAGCAGAGGTGTCACATGCCCTCCTCACCGAAGGCCTAACAAGTATCGAACCATGGAGCTTGCCTTAGACCAAATAAGTCATTCTTTGTAATGAAACTCTCCACTATTTCAAAAGTAAAATTCAATGTCTTGGGGATAAGGCCCTTCTTTTATGTGGAAAAGACATTGATTGGGAAGTTCATGGTTTAGGTACACAAAAAATGATTTCTTATTGGTAAAATAGCATCTTCTATTGACATAGGGGTTGATAAACTTCTTTCTTTGTGGTGGGGGTTACATTGTGTGCTTATTCCAACGGAAGGATGATAAAGCTCCAATTTTGCAAAGTCGCTCATATTTTGTGGGCCCTCAAACATTGTATACGAATCATTGGATGCTCGACTTCAACCTTGAGGAGAATATTCCCAAGATGGTCCTAGTTTAAGTTCCTCTCCTGGCCCTGCCACTGATCTTCTAGGATGATCCAACCTTTCAAAGCATAAGAAACAACATTGGAAAGTTTTTGGATAGAATTGTTTCAAAGGCATGCTAATGCTCTTATGCATGAATTTGTGTCAAATTTGATCTCAAAAAAAGGTTCCATGAAGCTATACAATTGAACATGGATCGTTGGTGTCATCTCCAGGGGTTTGTAACACACCTGACCCCCGAGTATCTTTCTTAGGGATGGGGCATCAAAATTTCATTCTCCTTAACATCTCAAATCCTCTATCTAAGATCTCCATCCTCTTCTACTTACCCATGCCGTTCTAATGACTGCTACCAGGCTCAAATCCGAGCTTTGGGTTGCAAGTTATGGCTTCCCAAAGTTCTTTGGGCATTCATTGGTTGAGGGCCACGTGGCATCCATGTGAATCCACCTCACACATATTGTCTCCAAGTTCCTTCATCAACGGTGGAAGTCCGTCCATCGTCCGATCCCACGACTGGACTCAATCTTCGCCTAACACGCAGGCCAGAAGGAACTTTGGCACTTTGGCACTGAATGCCTCCTTACTGTCTATGCACGAGACTTTCCAGAGTCCTGAACTCCTGAAGTCTCGTAAGCTTGCCACGTGGTTCCGACCTTCGGGCCTTTTGGGTCCCTCTATTACACTACACCCCAAATCCTCTGGAGTCCCGAAGTCTCGGACTCTCGGAGTTCTGGTCACTTCACCAACCACTTTGGCTAGGCAGGCACGTACCAGGGGCTGACACATAGAAGGGACAGGGGTGACATGTGTCACGTTCCAATAGGCATATAGGGTCTAAGAAAATCACAGATCGAGCTGCTGACCCTTGACAAAGTTTTGAGGATCCTTGGTCATGTTTGACCTATTTTTGGGACTTTGACAAGTTGTCGAAGGCAGAGCGCAAGTCGAAGCAGAGATCGCGGGATCTCAGCCCCTTTTTAGGGTTTTTTAGGTTTTGGGCTTATGTAACAGGTATGGGGATGTTGGCCCATGGGTTTACCCATGCTTAGGCCCTTTTTGTAATGTATAAATAGATGTTAGGCGATGTAATAAGTAGTGACGAGTCAGTTGTAAATTGTGCTAAGTGTAAGTAATGGTTGTAAGTGCTTTGTGCATGCTGTGTGAGACTTGCAAGGCTAAGTGCAAGTGACTGTAGGGGGTTGCATGTAGGATTTGTGTTGTAACCTAGCTTGGGGAAGGAGGATCTAGCGAAGTGTGCGCCTCTTGTCCTATGTGGAGTTGGTTTTGAGGCTTTGTGCATGTAAGAAGATTGAAAGAAGCTAATAAATAAGATGAAGAGTTGGTGGACGTAGCCCCATGGTGGGGGTGAACCACGTATATCCTATGTTGTGATTGCTATGTGCTTTATGATTGTTCTCTTATCTATGTGATTGAATGCTTAGTGCTCTAATCTATGCTTAGAAGGATCTGATATGGTAGCTTAGTGCTGAATAATGTGAATGAATGCTAGATCTGATCTATGTTAGTGTTTGAATCTATTGGATCTATGTGAATACTGTGTTGATTATTTAGTAGGGTTTAGTTGCGCTGTAAACTAAGGCTAACTATTAATGAACTATAATTGCTAAGTGCTCTGTTAAGGTGTTACAGTCACAGATCTATGTCCTAGCTAAGGTTGCATACATCTGAGTCCTGCAACCACCCATGCCTCTACCTCGAGTGAGACTTCATCTGCTTCGCAGGTGCTACTAAAAGGGCCAATAGTTAGGGTTTTGTTGGTGCATTGTTGTAGCGTTGAACCCCGGGTCTGCCCTTGTGCCAACAAATGGTTCCATTGTTGGGACATGAAACTGTGATTGTTGGGAATTGAGGAAGAAGAAGCTTTGTGCTAAGATCTGACCTGGAACTATGATTGCTGGGAACTAAAGAAAAGAGGAAGCTCTGTGCGTAGATCTGTTGTCCTAGTGCAGAATATTCTACTTGACTTGTGAAGCTCTGTGCCAAGAAGAAGAGTCGGATCTGAAGAAAAGAGGTAAGACCTGAAAGATTTGTGCTCTGATAAAATAAGTTTTTGGTTAAAGAGATAAGATCCTAAAGCTTTGTGTTCTGATAAAGGTAAGAACAATGTAAAGTTTTGATTGAAAAGGCAAGATAAGTGGAAAATTTTGTTTCAAAAGTATGGATCTAGGTATGTTTGATAAATTTTGTCCTAGCTTGAAAAGTAGGGCACAACTAGATGAAAGAAGGTTTGATTTGAGTAGATCTAACAAAAATAGTGAAAAATATGTTATTCCTATGCTTAGAAAGAATGTTTGGACTAACAAATGGATGCAGGACCCTAGAAATATTTTTTTGCAGGTTAGCTACTATGATCCTAGTGCGCAGTACAAGAAAGGCTGGGGATCATTTAAAAGAAAACGAGGATTAACCCTTTGTTACAGTTGCAGAAGACTGAGACATCTTGCTAAGGAATGCCTTGATAGAGGACCTAGTTGTCTTTGTTGCAAAGCTATGGATCATGAAGTTTTGGATTGCCCTAGAATGATTGCTAAGCTTGAAAGAATGAATATGAGACAAGAAAACCCTAAGGAAGGTCAAGACACTGAGACCATGACAGAACCCCAGAAAAAATTAAAGGATGTATTGCTACAAATGAAAGAAACCCTAAATGATCACTGAAATATCATCTTATCAGAGATCTTCAAAGAAAAAAAATGCATAGAAGCAAGAATAAGATACTTCGACATTGACTGTGTCCTGAATGAAGAAACACATGTGAATATCATGAGAGAAAAAACTTGGGAAACTTTAGGAAAGCCTGCTATGATTCCTTCATTGGGAGGAATAGGATTATTTAGATGACAGTTGATAACCCTGTGTGGAAGACTTACCCAGATATCTATGAGTGCTCATGGAACTTCAACAGAGGAAGATTTTGAGATTATTAAATTTATTGAGAACAACGCCCCATTTGTTATATTACTAGGAAAACCTTAGATTGAAAAGGATCAGGCCAGAAGAAAAGAAGAGGAAGTCTTAGAGGAGAAGAAGAAAGAATTAAAAGATTTCATGACTAGAAGGATAGCACACTTGATTGAAGAACATGAGAACAGATCAAAGCTACTTAGAACCAGAAAATTAGGTGTTGAAGTTAAAAGAACACAAGAAGCCTCACAGAAGACTGAAGCACCTACCCCAGATAGAGAAGAAGTATTTCCTTTGAACCTTATGAAAGAATTTCAACAACATGAAGTTACTATGCCAAAAGAAGACAAGAATCAGAATGGAAAGAGGAATACCGAGACAAAGATCACTAGGAAGAAGGCTAGAAAACTCAGTAAGAAGAGAGCAAAGGTCAAAAAGTTACAGAAGGTTCTAGAGGGAACTTCGCAGAAGGAAAATTTGCAAAGCTGGAACTTCGTCGGGATATCAGAACAACGCAACATGGCACTTCGCCATGGCGAAGCAATATAGCCATTGGAAGCTTTATAACCGTTAGACCAACGACCTGAACGGTTAGAACAACAGTAAAAGCCTGAAGGCTCGTCATCAGACCATTGGGACCGTGCCACAATGGATAGGCCCGCGTTGAATAAGACCTTTCATCCATTGGAGAGATCCGTTACATCGTGCCTACTTAGTCCATCGACTATTGCACCAAGAACACTTTTGTGAATCGTATCCTAGCTAACTCATTGCTATCGCGTTGTGTTTATTGAGATCGACACATGTTCCATTGCATTGCACACTCATTCATCCACCCAAGTTATCCGATCTAAGTGTGCATGTCGGACGAGCTTAGCGCTATAGAGAAAACCGTCGAAGAATTTCTCATTGATCTCATGTTCGAGAAAGTAATGTCTGCAGGTTTTCAAGCGTCATCGACGATAGGAGTGAAAGCCTCTCCATCGAATGCTCGCAGATCCAAGCCATCCCGACCGAAAACAAAGAAGAGAACCAAACACAAAGATGACCTAGCGAACGCGAAGTTAATCCCTACCATCTTACCTGACTACATCTCGCCTATGGCCGGTGTGGTGAGTCGTGACAACGTCCCGAGGGACTTTGATTACACCATGGTTATTGCGTACCTCTCGAAGGGGATACGTGCAGTTAGAATGCTGCAGGGTAAGATCATGACGTTGAATTTCAACGACTTCAACCTAGGAGACCACAAGAACCATAGTATGCTCGCTCCTTATAAATACTTTACCAGGACGAAGGGGAAGAACTAAAAAATAATCCCCCAGCCATGGACTATGAACCTTGCATAGTCCACCCTTTTGAATGTAATGAAGATCCCACATTTTGGAAGGCACCAGGGGGTTAATGCCCATGTTAAGATCCTACTCTCATGTTACCATGGTGGCTACTTATGGATAGACCGACGTATCACAATCGATCCGACACTGATCCATAGTAACATCAGACTGAGCATGCAGGGACCCAACCCACAGGACTTCTATCCAAGAAAGGCTACAGATTATGCATTAGCACAAAGAATCAAAGACACATATGACGATGTAGAAAAGAGAACACGAGGCTACAAGGTAGTTTCCATATAGAATGGTGCAGTGTGCCTGGCTTGCCAGCTGATCGCAGGAAAGCTCGTAAGAAAGAACAGACCTACACAGGTCACATGATTTGTTGTTGACCTCACTGGGAAATGTGTAGAAGGACTCTAGATGAACTGGGCGAAGTACTTGGTCAACCAGCTGGAATTAGACTATCGCGAAGCTCAGGATCAGGGCTATGAGTTCCACCTTAGTTGGCTCCTGATCCTCATCGCATTTACTGCTTGGGAGATGCCTGGAAGGTGTGACCTTCCTGGACATTGAGTCGTTCGAGCTGCTTGCTGCGAAGTTCACCACACTCTGGTACTCAAGCGATATGGGAAAATAGTGGCAGTCGAATGCAGTCTTTCATGCATGTTATCTCCAACTAAAGAGGGCTATCAAAGTTGAACCTCACATGACGCCAAGCACCCTGCAGCAGTTTCGACCCCTCATGAAGTTCCACATAGATCAACACTTCATCTATATCACTGCGCGAACATACAAGCACAAAGAGGAGCTGCAGTCATACTACAAGCTTACAGAGGAGGACCTCGAGGAGATAACTAAGGACTGGTCAACAAACTTCCTTATCCCTGCTGACCCTGTAGAGATGTTTGATCCTGAACTTGACAGCTCGAAGGCCATTCACAAAGAACACGACACACCTAGAACCAATAGAAGGAAGAAGACCGAAGAAGTCCAATACTTGAGTAACGCATCGGAAGAGACTGCTTTAGTATCACCTGGCCGAGGGGGTGATGACGAAGTAGAAGAGACACATGACAAAGAAGACCAACAGAAGCAAGGCGAAGTAATACCGCCTAGGGATCTTGCTGATGAGGCTGATCCCTTGAAGAAAAGGAAGGTTTCTCCCATGAAACCCACTTCCAGAAAGAAATCCAGAGCCACCTTGACTAAGATGCAGACTGTGCTCACTGTCAATGACTTCGACTGCATCATCGCAGCTGTAAATGACGCCTTGTAGGAAATATTGCAGAAACATGAAGCTAAGAAGGAGGAGATGTATGACAAAATTGAGGTTGAACTCAGAGGGGTACAATAGGCCCTTCAGTCTAGCCGTGCAGTATCCAATGCACCCCCGCCATCAGAAGAACCAAAGTTGGGAGATGAGCCTACCTAATTCCATAGACTAACTAATGTGACCGAAGCTCGCCTTCATCAAGCATAAGATGAGAAAGAATAGGCCACAGCGGCCCTGAAGCAAGCCCAAGAAGAAATGGTAGAGCAATGTCGGATTGCACAGAAAGAGAAGGATGACCTTCAAGCCAAGTTTGAAGAAGAGAGGGCACAAGTCAAGAAAGAAAGAGAACAATTGCTCGCAGAATAGCTTGGAGTCAAAGAAGTAGTCGACAGAGAACTTCGCTCTATGATGGGCTTAGAGCCAAAGGCAGAAGACCAAGTAGAGCATCAAGTAGCACAGCTCATAGAAGCTATCTAGTAGCTTCAACAAAGAATAATAGACTTAGAGCTACGAACAGTTCCCAACACTCTGCAGGATGTGCGAGATCAAAGAGAAGCAACTACTCGAAGTACAGTTGAAAGAATCAAGGTCCTCACCATGGAATGTAAACAACTAAGTGATCGCAGTGCCCAGACTTATGAGCGAATCACCGAGGATCCTGAATTAAAAGCACTAGAGTCACAACTCCAGGAGGTGAAGCAACAAGCAGAAATAGTACAGGTGCAGTGGAAGCCCCTGTCAGCCGTTGAGAGGATGAAGCAATCCCAAGAATAGCACACTGCTCAACAGTAGGTCCACATCATTTAGAGAAAATTCATGGAAGTGACTCAGAGGCTCCAACCTATATAGGATGAGGCTTTCCAACTGTTCACAGAGATTGAAGACTAAGGAGCAAAACTAGAGAAAGTATTCACTGCAACTGAACAACGCTTAAAGGGACTTGTCAACAAAACAGTTATCTAAGAGTTCGCTGATCAAGAGGCCATGGCACAACAACAGGTCGAAGCAGCTCGAGCCAAGATCAAGGCTTTTGAAGCAGAGCTACCCAGACCAGAGTGACTCGGGACGAGTCACAGGTGAGTGTTGGGGGGTTGTTGGCCCTTGACCAAGTTGTGAGGATCCTTGGTCATGTTTGACCTATTTTTTGGACTTCGACAGGCTGTCGAAGGTGGAGTGCAAGTCGAAGCAGATATCACGGGATCTCGACCCCTTTTTAGGGATTTTTGGGTTTTGGGATTATGTAACGGGTATGGGGATGTCGGCCCATGGGTTTACCCATGCTTAGCCCCTTTTTGTAATGTATAAATAGATGCTAGGCGATGTAAGAAGTAGTGACGAGTCAGTTGTAAATTGTGCTAAGTGCAAGTAATGGTTGTAAGTGCTTTGTGCATGTTGTGTGAGACTTGCAAGGTTGAGTGAAAGTGACTGTAAGGGGCTGTATGTAGGCTTTGTGTTGTAACCTAGCTTGGGGAAGGAGGATCTAGTGAAGTGTGCACAGATCTCCTGTCTTATGTAGAGTTGGTTTTGAGGCTCTGTGCATGTAAAAAGATTGAAAGAAGCTAATAAATAATATAAAGAGTTGGTGGAAGTAGCCCTAGGGTGGGGGTGAACCACGTATATCCCGTGTTGTGATTGCTATGTTCTTTATGGTTGTTCTCTTATCTATGTGATTGAATGCTTAGTGATCTAATATATGCTTAGAAGGATCTGATATGGTAGCTTAGTGCTGAATAATGTGAATGAATGCTAGATCTGATCTATGTTAGTGTTTGAATCTATTGGATCTGTGTGAATATTGTGTTGATTATTTATTAGGGTTTAGCTGCGCTGTAAACTAAGGATGAATATTGATGAACTATAACTACTAAGTGCTATGTTAAGGTGTTACAGTCATAGATCTCTGTCCCAACTAAGGTTGTAGACATCTGAGTCCTGCAACCACCCCTGCCTCTGGTGCGCTGTTGTAGCGTTGAACCTCGGGTCTGCCCCTTTGCCAACACGAGCTGACACGTGGTACATCGATCGTGGGTACACATCGCCCTAGTAACGTCGACTTTCCATGTCACACCAGAGTGACAACCTTCTTGCACCCCTCAAAGATCACGGTCGAGATCCAGCCACGTGGATCCATAGATACACAACTAACGTTACTTCACAACTCCAGCCTTCGGGAGTTTTGCAATGCAAACTCCTCTTTTCTCCTAGAGTTGGTCAGTGTCAGGCTGACCACAACCCAGATCTGATGGTTGGGAAATTTTTCGAAGCGTCCTCAAATCGACAACTCTCACTACTTCGGGCTTCAAAGCTTCTCGACACACCACCCCTCAAATTCCCCATAGTGCTCAGTCTCCGGACTAAAAGGTTTAGCGCCATGCGTCCCCTGTATATCGATGACTGAGAGGGATCCCAAAGGATCCTAAGATCCACGGTCCACATTACTTCGCGACTTCAAACTTCGGGGGGTTTTGATGTTACAACACCCCTATCCTCCCAAAGCGATCAATGACAGGCTAACCACATTGTATATCCGATGGTTGGGATAGTTCCTAGGCATCCTCATATCTATGGCCCAGATTAACTTCGGGCTCCGAGACATCGAAGGATCTTTCTCCCTTACGACGAATACCAAAGTTCTTCGAACTCGTGAAGACTGAAAGAGTCGAGGAGTTAACACCTACACTCCTTCTCCAAATCCAACAGTCATGACAGAGCTTCGGCCCTCCCGAATGGATCACATTCACTCGTCTTTCCAAACGAAAGGATATTCCCTTTTGAGACTTAAATCTCACTATCCTTCCCGAGTTTCATCAGTTCTGAAGGACTTAGGCACTAGCGTGCGCTTTGCGCTCTTTCTCTTGAGCTTAAGAAACTCCCTTTTTCCTGAGAGACTCAAACAACTGGGAGTATCAACATGCATACAGGAAAACTATGTCCAAGGTCGACGGACTCACAATTCATCTACTTAAACTTGAGCCACTACAGGGCTTGAGCATTTACATATAAAAACCATATAGTTCCTTACTTGCTTAACTACACAATCAAGCAAAGATAAAGGAATACAATCTAGTCATCAAGAAAACATGCACATCCCTGCAACATTCATAGGATATCCAACTTTAATCTATAGTTACAGTTCAATTACACAGGATATGAGAATACTTATCTATTACAGGTTGCATCCAACTAACTAACTGTGGGTGTTCGCCTTTCCACCCAACCATAGGCTCAGAGACATTTATTCTTAGCACTCTTCTCTTTCACAACTTCTGCGAGGTTTATCAAATGCTTTCCAACATCAAGCTCATGACCTTCTGCTCAGGTCCCGTTCTCCACTAGAGAGCTCTTTGCCTTCTCTTCTCTTCCCTTTTGTATTATTTTCATGCCTTGCACGCACATCCTTCTTATCATGTTCCTTCTGTCAGAAGGAAACTTGGGTCAGTCTGGGTCTGCAGGACCTTATGGTACTTCGGGCTAACCTTTTGCAGCTAGACCATGCTTCCATTCATGGGGGTCATTGATGGTTCAACCACCGATCCTTTCTTCATTAACTGATTCCTCCTTGGGAACCAAAGGAGGTTTTTTATCCTCAACAAGAGAAATTTGGGCTCATTCGATATAATGAACCCTCTCTTATAGTTTTTCACATTCTTTCCTCTAGTGATATCATGGCCAGTACTTTCAAGGCTTCACCCCCACAGTCAGTTGTTTGCAATTCAAACAAGAATACATTTACATTGTTTCCATGTCATAGCATGGTGATTATGATTAATGATTAATTACAATACGGGGAAAACCAGGGTGTTACAATCCTCTCCCCCTTAAAAGGAACACCGTCCTCGATGTTCTTTCATAGTAACACCTGTCAGGCCTTTCTCATTCTGCTACTTCAGAAGTATTGGCCCTCTTTCTTGGTGAGGTCCTTTTTAGCCTCTTGGCCTTCTTCACTTGCCTTCAAAAAATTCTTGGACAACAAGCACATTAATCATAGTCTCATGCGAAAACATTTTACTGTTGTTCAAAATTCAAGAGGAAAATTTCATAATCTAGCACAATACTTATCTGTGCAGTTCGTAGATTTGCATCCACATGGCTGTCTTGTTATCTTGGCTCACTATTTTTCCTTGACATATACATTGTGTGCATGATACTAATCAATAGTTTATAAGAATTATCGAAGTCTCCTCTTCCTTGTGGTCACTCACCCTCCAAGCCTAGGACGAGGTATCCCCTTCTCTGCTATGAAGTCCCTCAGGCGATCCATCTTACCTTGCCAAGTATTTCTTGCACAAGAAGAGTTCTAGAGACTTCATTGAGCCTTACAGTGGAGGCATCCCTCAGATTTGCTTTGCCGAGGCATCTCTTCGACTTGTGTTACCTCAACACAACATACTCCAGGTGATCATGGCTTACCACGGGGTTCTCATGGCTCAACAGTAGCCATTTTTCATGCTTTTTCAGTTTGACAACCTTCAATTGTCCTTTCTGGACAGATCTTTTCTTCTCACCTGTATCACAAGTATACAAAAATTCATGAGACATCATCATAAATTCTGAATTTCAAAATTTTATTGCAAACTTGTCACCTACATGTTTCCAATGCCACATTTTGTTTTTCCAGATTTGTTCCATACCGAGAATATATTCACAAGCATAGTACTTTCCTCCCCATAGCAGTTTATCTCAACAGGCAATTGGTCTTCCTTATGGGCTTAAAATATTGCCATATCCAAGACTCTTTCTTCCTGCAATTCATTCTTTACACAACCAAACAAACTGTTAGTTTCTCATGTTTATATATATATTCTCACCACATTTAAAATGTCATCACAACCTTTCTTAACTTGTGCATTCTAACAGTTGCAAAACATGGAAGGAAACATCATCCMTTACCTATGCATCATTTCAGCCTACCAAATTTTCAAAATGTAATTCAGATATCAATTGACTTTAATGAATGTGCCAACATTCGTGGCCACATTCATACCCAATGCACCCTTGCATTGATTTCAAGTTTGCCACACTTTATGACAAGCACTTTTCCATGGTGTGTTGGAGCTTAGCCAAGCTCTTCACCATATGGCTTATTCATCTTTGTTCATTATTGCAGCCAGACTGTGCTTCCTGATACAGGTTGATCATGATCCCAAGTTGGCACATAAGAAACTATAAGTTTCTCTTGAATTCACCCAAGCATTCTTTCTTCGTTAGTAACCAAGGTGCCCACACTCATGGCCACCCAAATTTTCTTTTCTTTGACACCCATACAATGTAAGTGAAATTTTGGAAGGTCCATTGTCTTCCCTTTATGAAAACATTCATTTCCTCGAAGAAATTCCATGCAATGTGCTAACTGTGAACACCTTTATTCCTATAGAACTAGTCCCTGTGACCACAGTCTACCGTAGAGTGATAAACTCTATCTCCCTTGACTGGCCCGAAGGAACTCCGTTTCCTCTCCATGCGACTGAGAGATGTGACCTTGGCTCTATTCTTTTCAGGCGCTACCCTTTCAGCTCCCATATCCAGGCGCTATGATTATGGCTTAATCCATTTCTTGCAAATCAATGGTGGTAGATCTGTCTTCCCTCCGATCCAACAACGGAAAGGGATTGCGAAACCTCAACTAGCTCACGGTTTAACTCTCCTCTCGATCTCTGCAATCTGAAAAGTGCTCGCTCGATTCTTTTAATCGGGGTCATTGATCCTCCACCCTGACGAGATCAACGGTGTTGGTTGATTGTAGACCGTGAACTAGTACGCCCATTGTTTTTTCCTTCGCATTCTGCAATGATCCCCGACTGTCGATCTAATTGAACAACTGGTGCCTGATCTGTTAACTCTAGTGGATATTGAAGTTGATATGACGACTGAGATCATTTTTCTCTCCGATGAATGACTCACATTCATCTCCTCTATCATGTCCTTGATTAACCTGATTCGATCATGGTTTTCTTCCTGAATCATACTCTACTTGGGTATCCATGGAATACAACTACCTTTCAAAATTTTGTGCATAACATTAAGGCAATAAATTTTTTTTAGACATGTCCTAACATATCTTTATGCACTTCATCACATTATCCTTAATGTTTCCATGAGTGCAACACAAACAAATCTTGATTGTTTCTACAACAATACAACCATCATCACTATGGTGTCAAAACCTTTTACTTTCATCAGCGTACCAATTTTCTCATCCCAAAGAAAACATAATACTCAACAAGAAAAGAATTGAGGGCTCTCCCCTTCTTCCAATTCTTTCTACACCGCCTGGGACTTTTCATCCCAGTTGAGCTATGTCTAAGGCCTCACTGCCTTTTCTTAATCATGCCTTCAACCAAGCCTATTTAGTCAAACATACTCATTTATTCATTTAATCATACTCAGGGGGTTTATTTTCCTTTTACCAGCTGTACTGGTTTCCACAACTGCTCTTTTAATCCTATGACTTTGTTACACAATTCAGGGTTCTTAGGGTGAGAAAAGTGTTCCTCCTTTTCTCTCCCTTTACTTATGCAATCTACTTCTTATTATGATATTTCTGCTCTTTTCTTGAGCAACCTCGGTCTCTGGACTAAAGGGTCTAGCACCACACGTCCCCTATATATCGACGAATGAGATGGATCCCGAAGTATTCTTAGATCCATGGTCCACATTACTTCGTGACTTTGGCCTTCGTGGGTTTTTACGTTACAACACCCTTATCCTCTCAAAGCGATCAACGTCGGGTTGACCACATTGTAGATCCGACAGTTGGGATAGTTCTCGGGCATCCTCAGATCTACGACCAAGATTAACTTCAGGCTTCAGGACTTCGGAGGATCTGCCTCCCTTACGATGAATACCAAATTTCTCCGAACTTGCAAAGACTGAAGGAGTCGAGGAGTTAACACCTACGCTCCTTCTCCAAATCCAGCGGTTATGACATACCTTGGGCCCTCTCGAACGGATCTAGTTTGCTCATCTTTCCAAACAAAAGGATCTTCCCTTTCGAGACTTAAATCTCCTTATCCTTCCCAAGTTTCATCAGTTCTGAAGGACTTAGGCACTAGCGCATGCTTTGTGCTCTTTCTCCTGAGCTTAACAAACTCCCTTTTTCCCAGAAGACTCAAACAACTGGGAGTATCGACATGCATATGGGGAAACTATGTCCAAGGTCGACAAAATCACAATTCATCTTCTTAAACTTGAGCCACTATAGGGCTCGAGCATTTACATATACAAACCATATATTTCCTTACTTTCTTAACTACACAATCAAGAAAAGATAAAGGGATACAATCTAGTCATCAAACAAACATTCACATCCCTGCAACATTCATAGGATATCCAACTTTAATCTACAGTTATAGTTCAATTAAACAGGATATGAGAATACTTATCTATTACAGGTTGCAACCAACTAACTGACTGTGGGTGTCTTCTTTTCCAACCAACCATAGGCTTAGAGGTATTTATTCTTAGTGCTCTGGCCACCCCCATGCCAAGCCATGATATCACTAGGGAATTTATGCCAATTCTCAAAGGTTCTTTATCTTTCACAACTTCTACGAGGTTTATCAAATGCTTCCTCAACATCAATCTTGCGACCTTATGCTCAGGTCCCATTCTCCTCTAGATATCTTCCTGCATTCTCTTCTCTTCCCTTTTTTATTCTTTTCATGCCTTGAACACACATCCTTCCTTGAGAAGGTTATCCTTCCTATCCTGTTCCTTTTGTAAGAAGGAAAATCAGGTTAGTCTAGGTCTACAGGACCCTATGGTACTTTGGGCTGACCTTTTGCAGCTAGATCGTGATTCCATTCATGGGGGTGGTTGATGGTTCATACACCGGTCCTTTCTTCATTAATTGATTCCTCCTTGGGAACCCGAGGAGGTTTGTTATCTTCAACAAGGGAAATTTGGGGTCATTCGATATAATGAACCCTCTCTTATAGATTTTCACATTATTTCCTCTAGTGATATCATGACCAGTACTTTCAAGGTTTCACCCCCACAATCAGTTGTTTTCAATTCAAACAATAATACATTTACATTGTTCCCATGATGTAGCATGGTGATTATGATTAATGATTAATTACAAGCTGGGGGAAACATGGGTGTTACAGGGTTAGACTATGAACAACCCTTGTTCAAGCATAATGCCCAACCCAACCAACACAAATGGTCAATAGGAAGAAGTGTGAGTAGCATCCATAGCAACATACCCATTCTAAAGAACCCACACCACCATCATCTAGAGCCCCTGCGAATTGTTTTAAGTTTCTAAGTGAGAAGGAGCTAGGAGAGAACACAAAGGTTGAGACTTTGGAGGATCTCATTGAGGATAATTTTAATAAGGAAGCATGATGTATAGAGAAGGAAGAGTATGATCAATGTCTCACCTAAGATATAGAGTAGGTACGAGAGGATGCCTCACTAACTCAGGGAATAACAAACATAGAGGAAACACAATTCCCCCAGACTTCTCATACATTGGAATTGTCAAATGGGCACTAAGCTATTTTTCGATCATGAGAGAAAGGGAAACAAAAAAGGAAACACATAAAGGATACATTGAACATAACAAGGTGCCACACTCATAATGCTCGCTCAACAAATTTGGCTACTCTTTGTGAGGCCTATCTAAAAATTAGGTATGTTATTTTGATGCATCTTCTGAAGAAATTTATTTGTAAAATAAAGTTAAAGTATTCATGTAGATGAATGCAAGAAGCTTAAGAAAAAAGTCTCTTTCTCCACCACATCTTCATATGGGGTTAG
>SNQJ01S0004977.1:0-16941 GCA_010110895.2 Picea sitchensis
CCACTGGGATGATAATCAATGCTCATAAATCTACCATTTCCTTTACTAGAATGGAGGCGGAGGTTTTAGATTTATATCCAAGGGATGGACCCACAGTTCTTCTAAATCATGTGGTTTATTGGGATGGGCCCACAATGGAGTTGGCTTGGTAGACTTGGTTACAGGTTCCTTCCAACAAAAGTATTAAAGCTCTATCTCTCATTGCATGTTAGGGTATCTGGTTGGCCTGCAACAAAGCCATTTTCCAGGACTTTCCCTCCCTTCCAAAAATTATAGCTGCTCAGGGACTCTCAATACTCTCCCATTTCCCTCGGGAAAAATACATCCTTGTCATCTTCATTATTCAACCTAAACTCATATATTGCTCTAGCCCCTGTGCCTATTTTAACGACGCCTCTCAGAATGAAAACCAACAATGTGATGGGGGTGTTGTCATGTACCTCTCAACATAACACTTCTTCAAAATTAAAACGGGTTTGGGTCCAGGTACCAACAACTTCATCAAACTTATGGCCTTAAAACTTCTTCTTCAATTTGTTGGGGAAAAGGGGGGTCAAATCCATCCAACTGTTTGGATATTCAATGAATGTTATCAATTGGTCTCGTAAAGCACACATATGTCATAATATATTTGTGTTGCCTATTTTGGAGGAGATTTTCATGTTTCTAGACTCATTTGATTCTTTCTGTGACTCAAACATATTTGCAAAAGAATGAAACCAAATTTGAATGGTGATTCTCTATCAAAAGTTTTGACCAACTTCCTTTAGGGAATGGTAATAATATCAATCTCAGGTGAAGATGCATAAGAGTACTATCATAGGGCCTTTCATGAGGGAATGCATGCCATACCTGAGGGGGGTGAATCAATATCAAGTACAATTTAAAACTCAAGCTTCAACTTCTACTTCAACCAGATTATATATTCAATTATATCCAATGAGCAATGAACAATAGTAGAAGAGTTACACCAATACACCACTAACACACCATGCAATAATATATGATGAATAACCAATAGTTATTGTTCAAGGGAAGTAATGACTTCAAAGGTAGCTACAACTTCCAAATATAAAGGGAGGAATAAACCTCCTGAATATACAACTCTCCAATATCAAGAGAGGGTTGACCTCTCTCATCCTTGGGTCTCTTCCTTCCACCCAAGAATATATGAGAGATAAATAAAACTTTACATTAAATCATCACCATCAACCAACCATCACATAGAACCCAATAATGCTCCTCAGACTTCTTCAACTTCTCCAATTCTTTCACTTCTTAGAATACTCGGATCCCTGTAGATAACATAACTCAATGTATTCTCCGAACTCCTCCAAGTTTCAATTCTTAAATCCTCCCGTAGTTATTCACAGAGAAAAATGGTAGACCTTGTATTCAATTCATGGTTTATTCAAGGAGAGAAACTTGTACAGAATGCCTCGCACTTAATATTTAACATAAGATTTTGAAATTCATACAATACCTAAACTACAACGTTATTCTTTCCAATGAAATTGGTCTCACTTCATTTGGATTCTCTATGAAGACGCTATGATTGTTTTACCCTCCTCGAACACATGTTTCACCAGCTTCCGTGATCAGTCACAAACCCTGTCTTTCATAGAGTGTATATCCAAAATTTTAGCGAATAAAGGGCTGAAATTTTACCACTCAAAATCTAGATATGTCTTCTCAATAGCATAAAAATTCTCACCATCTCAATCACTTGAAAACAATTCTATAGCTGAAATGGTAAGATGACCAGAATAACATACCTAGAACACATCACCAAAAGACTTCCATCTCCTTGAAATTCAAAATTCTCTTTACTCAGATTCTCCACCGACTTATATCTCCTTGTTCATTAACAAACTCAGGTGTGTTAAAAATGAATGTTTAATGAGGTGTATTTATACCCTTTTATGTCACTCCATTTTAACATTAGGGTCGTAACTTGATACTTTCTTATTTTGTACTCCTTTTCTTTTAATAATCTTCAAGGCTCTAATTTGTACTTCCCTTCTTCAATTCACTATCATCTTCAAAAATTCATTTTCTTCAACCATGACCTATCCACGTGAAGTGACACCTACCACCGTAAACAACATGATGTATATTATCCATCCATGGTGTTGTATCTACAATGATGTGCATTGTCCTCTCATGTCCAAATACCTTCATCAATCTTGGGGTCAAAACCAATAACTATTGTTGACATCAATGACAACAACCAATCTTCCAACACATGGTTCAACCATAACAACAATTGCCTGCAACATTAACACTTCCAAATTCAAAATGAAAATGTTTATGTTTTACTATTTTTTGTACTCTCTTTGTCTGATGTTCGACCATATTTTTGAATACTGGTTCAAAGCTTTTTATGTTAAATGGATCCCTATGGGTCTACTTTCCATATGATTTTCAGCTTTCATGTTAAGTCTATTGTTGTTGTATTTTATCGAATGTCTTTTGGGATTGAGAGACATCACTTGAGGATTATCTACTAGTTGCAACCATGAACCATCTTTTCTCACAGATGAATTGTGCTTAAAAGCACCTACAAAAATGTAATTTTTCTCTTCAAACATCAAAATTCAAGTTTTTTAATGTGGAAAAAATACCTAAATAAAAAAATATATTTTGGTTTAGTCAAATTCCCCGTACAAGATTAGATTCACTTTCCATTATCTATACCCCCAAAAATTGTAAATTATACTAAATTTCAATACTATCGTAGTTAATAGATTTTGTTTATTAGCAAAATTTAAAATTCAATATGATTTAAAAATTAGTTATTTCAAATTTACAATTTAGTTTGAAATTTCTTACTTATAATATAAATATTCAAAAATTTTAATTGCTCAAAATTAATCGAGCCAAAAAACAATTATTTCTCTAAACTTTGCACTGAAACAATTCTTTCACTAACATAATAAACACACTTTGCTTCACTATTTTTTTATACCTCTTTTATGAACATACACATCTAATGAATAATAAAATATATTTTGAAAATTCAAACAATCAATTTTAAACTTAGTATTGAGAAACCTAATATCTGTTTAATTTTATTTTCTTTTCATAAATCTATTCCAATTTTTAAATTAAAATTATATATATATATATATATATATATATATATATATATATATATAAATTAAAAAAAAATTATTTTCTTCTCATAAATTCTATTCAACTTTTAAATTAAAATTAAATATATATAATTTGAAGAAATCACTTTGTCCTCTCTACAAATAACATATCGACAGTAGATTGAAATTCCAACGGCAATCTTTCTAGAAATTTATTAACCCTCAATCCGTGCATGATAAACTTTAAAGAAATTGGTGCCAACTAAAAAAACATTATTTTAATTTTAATTTGAACGGTTTAATGGGTGTGATAAAGTTCCTGTTGTTGGCGTCCAGCCTCCCATTTCCATCACCACGCTGCCATCCACCAAAATATTGCACCCAGCCTCCCACTTCCATCACCACGTTGCCATCCACTAAAATATTGCATGGTGGTAGGATGAATCAGGACAATTCGATAAACTCTTAAAATAATTTAATTTAAGTGATCTATTGTGTATTTTAACAAAGTAGTGAAGAGGTTGTCACATTATGTTTTTTACACTGTTATTTTATTTATCTTTCTCAATGTATGTATTTTAAATTAATATTTTATATAATTCTTTTATAATTTTAATTTAAATGTTTTATAAAATTTATTTATTTATTATTTTTAAGATATTTATTGGAAAATTAGTAAGAAATTGTTAGATCCTAGATTTGAGTAATTATTTCTATATAATTATGCAGCATGCTGAATTCATTTTCTGCATTCAAAAATAGATTACAAACAAAAACAAAAATAATGATTTTCAACAGATCTATGTCAAAATTATAAATCTAATTTATATTTTGATAATTGAAACATATGTAAAAGATGAAAATGACATCTCATTTACAAATGGTTCAATAGTGTTTCATGTTTTTCAACAACCATAACTTTTGATAAAAATCTAGCTAATGTCAAAATTGGATATTAAAACTTTAATAATCTTCCCTTTATCCATTAGTTTTAATAAAAACCTCACCCCAATCTCAAAAATTGGATATCAAACATTACTAATTTTCATAATTATAATGACTTCTCTAAAATTATATCTCAAAACCTCATTCATCTTACTTTTGATCATTATAATCAATACTACTTATGCTTAAAATTCAAAGTACTCAACCACTCAAATTCTACTTATATATACAATTGTCTTTAATTAAATTAAACTAAATATTATTTTACAAGTATAAAATATAACTTTAAAAATTAATCACAACATTTACCACTTTAAGTAACTATTTATCATAGATATAAATTTTCATTTTATTAATTACCATATAATTTATTTTTAAAATGTAACTTGAATATTATATAAAAATTATTCAAAATATTTCTTACAACGCCACAAAAACTATTAAGAAATAGTATTTATGTTTAGATGAAATTTTATTTTACATTTTATCAATGATCACTTATAATCACCATGAAATGTTTGGAAATATATCAATCATGATATTATATATTTTATATATAATATATATTATAGTAGAATGTTCACCAAATCATTAGGTATATCTCAATAATAATAACACACTATATTATATTTTATTTTATTTTGCATATTTCAATAATAACAAGAGTTGTATAGCAACTTAGTCTCTGCTTATTGGAGGTTTACCAATTGATTTAGAAATTAATAACTATTATTATTTAAAATTATATCAAGTTTAAAATAATAACTATTTAAATAATTTTATTATATAAAAATGCATATATTAATTTTCTATATTATACATTGGATATATCACACAAATATAAATTCAACCAAAAACTAATAAGAGTCAAAGAACAAACTCATTGCTATAGTCTCAAGTCTTTAGCAAAAACTAATAATATACAATATTCAATTCTCAAAAAATTGTAATTTTTAAGATAATTGTGAACTTTTTAAATTATTCTATTTCCTAAAACACTCTAAATCATATATATTCTGTGATATTTTACTAATTAATGTAAACTTCATAAACTTTTAGTTGTCATTTTTAAAAGTGGGGTAGATGTGTGTATTACAACACCCAGCCTTTTGTGTGGAGACTTGATTTTGATTTTTTAATTAATGTAAACTCATAAACTTTGTAGTTGTCATTTTAAAAGTGGGGTAGGATGTGTGTATTACAACTTCTACCAGATTTTTGTGTGGAGCATTTTGATTTGATTTTTTTAATTTAATGTCCTAAACTTTTTAGTTGTCATTTTAAAAGTGGGGTAGGATGTGTGTATTACAACTTCCACCAGATTTTTGTGTGTGGAGCATTTTGATTTTGATTTTTTAATTAATGTAAACTTCATAAACTTTTAGTTGTCATTTTTAAAAGTGGGGTAGGATGTGTGTATTACAACTTCCACCCCATTTTTGTGTGTGTGGAGCATTTTCATTTTGATTTTTTAATTATTTTAAAACTCTATAAACTTTTTGCTGTCATTTTTAAAAGTAAGTAGGGATGTGCATTACAATTTCCTAACTGCATTTTGTGTGAGCATTTTGATTTTGGATTTTTTAATTAATGTAAACTTCAAAAACTTTTTAGTTGTCATTTTTAAAAACTGGGGTAGGATGTGTGTATTACAACTTCCACCATATTTTTGTGTGGAGCATCGATTTTGATTTTTTTAATTAATGTTCTCTAAACTTTTTAGTTGTCATTTTTAAAAGTGGAGTAGGATGTGTGTATTACAACTTCCACCTGATTTTTTGTGTGGAGCATTTTGATTTTGATTTTTTAATTAATGCAAACTTCATAAACTTTTTAGTTATCATTTTTTAAAAGTGGGGTAGAATGTGTGTATTACAACTTCAACCCGATTTTTGTGTGGAGCATTTGATTTTGATTTTTTTTAATTAATGTAAACTTCATAAACTTTTTAGTTGTCATTTTTAAAAAGTGGGGTAGGATGTGTGTGGTATTGATCCTCCACCAGATTTTAAAAGTGAGCATTTTGATTTTGATTTTTAATTACTGTAAACTTCTACAACCTTTAGTTGTTATTTTTTAAAGTGTAGATGTGTATTACAACTTCAACCCGATTTTTGTGTGGAGCATTTTGATTTTGATTTTTTTTAATCTAATGTAAACTTCATAAACTTTTTAGTTGTCATTTTTTAAAAGTTGGGTAGGATGTGTGTATTACAACTTCCACAAGATTTTTGTGTGGAGCATTTTGATTTTGATTTTTTAATTAATGTAAACTTCATAAAAAATTTAGTCGTCATTTTTTAAAAGTGGGGTAAGATATGTGTATTACAACTTCCACCAGATTTTTGTGTGTGGAGCATTTTGATTTTGATTTTTTTAATTAATTGCAAACTTCATCAACTTTTTAGTTGTCATTTTTAAAAGTGGAGTATTACAACTTCCACTTGACTAGGTGGAGCATTTTTGATTTTGATTTTTTAATTAATAAACTTCATAAACTTTTAGTTGTCTTTTTTTAAAAGTGAGGTAGGATGTGTGTATTACAACTTCCACAGGATTTTTGTGTGGAGCATTTTGATTTTGATTTTTTTATATTATATAATGAATGAGAAGATAGGTTGGTGAGGGGAGGTAATAGTTAATAGAATAATCAAACTTCATTTCCACTTGGCATTATTTTTGTCAGGCGTGGCCTATGGAAAATTCCTTGAATGCTATGGATTTCCTCTCGGTTCAAGCAAACATTAAATGGTGAGCATGGTATCCATGTCCCAATGTTTAAGGCTCTCAACCTACCAACCGTTTCTCATTGAATGCCCGACCCACCCACGCCCTGGAATGCCATATAAACATTGTATACCACCACCACAACAACCTGTGCTCTCTGTGTGTATATATTTGGGTTTACCAATATAATTGGCCATCCATGGTCCGCTTCTGACACTTGGCGAGGATTTTGCAAATCAATTAACAGCAGGATTGGACCCGTCGACCTTGTACTAAGTGGTTTAGTTTATGTACAAACATTGAATGAAAGTTGGTAAATTTATTAATTGTGTAATTAATTATGTACATCGAATGACGTGAAGCCTACAATAATACATAAAAAATATTAGCCAATTAAATTTTAGAAAAATATGTTTTTTTATTATATAAAAAATACATATATTAATTTCTTATGTTATACATTGGATATATCACAAAAATATAAAGTCAACCAAAAACTAATATAAAGTCAAAGAGAAACTCATTGCTATAGTCCTAGGCCTTTGGCAGGGACTAATAACACACTATAATATATTTTATTTTTTAAAGTAAGTATTCTATAAATTCTTTTTCATGAAAAGTTGACACAAAATAACAAGTGCTTTTTGGAGTAAGAGTCGTCATGACTGGAAGCCAACTTTGTTCCAGTTGAGTTTTTAGAGCTATGCTCTCTATGTTATTAGAAATATAACAGAGCTAGGTGGTTATAATATCATAGATGTTGTTTGATCATGCCAAATACAAAATTAAAACAAAAAGTAGTGATCTTGACCTTCCTTTGAAACTAATAGCTATAATGACCAGATGGACCATAAACAAACTACAAAAACCAATAACCAAAGTGTTGAACCTAGTGACCAGCATGTTATGTTTGAATTATGTCTCGGAGGAAGGATGATTGGTGTCGTTTTTCCAACTATCCCAAGAGTTGACGTGGCATCTCATTAAATGCTCAAGTCCGTCGCTAGGGAGATGCGGTGTTCCAAAAGCTCAAGGTGTAATTTGACGTTGAAGACTTTGCTCTGACGCTGAAATATCAAAAGTTGAAGTGTGGACAAGGCCTCAAAGATGCACTGAGAGTCCTCATCTTTAGATAAGCTTGGATTATCAGAGGAGGGTGATACAGATGGATGAGTAGTTGGATGTCCTGCAGACTGAGCACCATGAGTGCGTTTGGAATGACCACGAGGGGATCTTTGCGATGGTCTCTCTGAAGAAGTCCATCCCGAGAAAGATTTCAGGGCATAACCCATAGAGAGCCCATGTCTATCAAACCATTCAATTTTACAACCCCAACCGATTGAGGTGTGTCCACTATCCTGCTGGTGAGACATAACCGAGTTGAGTGATGGAGACATGGATCACTTTTTGTGGTTGTTTGAATTGTCACTGTCCATGACCGAGGAGAGAGGCTAACCTTTTGGAATGTATTCTCCCTTGCCCCACTTTGAGCGGCCTCATTGCCTTGGCATGGTGAACACAGAAATGAAAGAATCCCAGATGTGAATTGCCCCAACCCATTGTTCTCCTTGCCTACGATAATGCACCATATATAAACCACAAACATAATGGCACTTCCCCAAGCACTGGGCTTCGTTAATGGCAATTTAATCACCTAGTACCAGAAGTTATAAACGCCAACCTCCATCGTGCAAACCTACAACATTCCCCTAGAACAAAATCTAGCTAAGTATGAAATGCCTTGAATGCCCTAAAGCGACATCATCCTGAAGCCTCCCTTGCACTATTGACTCAAAGATCAATGAGCCAAATGACAGGTGCTCTTAATTCTTTATGGTTAATCATATACACTATGGACTGGAAGGCACCCCATCCGGAGAAACACAATATAATTTATATATCATGGAGAGATGTAACCATGTATATATATTATAGTTAAATAAGAGGAACCACAGAAAATAGGAAAACACAATAAACTCATACAATAATTTAAATGATTTATATAATAAATTACATGAACCATTATGTACAAGAATTATTTATATAATAAATTTTAAATGTATGGTCGTTTTATTTAAATGATTTAATGAACTAATAAATTTCAAATGTATGGTTAAATTTTAAATGTATATAAAAATAAAGTCAAGAGATTGTGAGCAATGAAGCGACTCAGCCTAGGGTTCCACCAGGTTGGTATCATTGTCACCAGGTGATAGTGATCCTTCTGCACTAGCTTGTTAGACGAATGTCCTCTAGTGATTGGCCTCCCCTCCCCCCTTAGATCTATGACTGTTCTGTGGTCCAATCAGTTCCCTTCTCAGCAGTAGCTCTGCAGGTTGTTGGAGACCTTCCTCCACTCAGAGCCAACTTCTCCTTCAAGATCCCCTTCCCAACTGCCTTTTGTCCTATGGCCCCCTTAGCCTCCTAGCTCCCATGGCAGATAAGATTGATCTATCATGGGCCGAGGAGGATCTTGTTTGGGCCAATGACTCTTTGTTTCAAAGTGACGAAACTTACAAACTGCTCTACGCTTGCATCCGCCCTCCTCTTCCGGCCACTAATCCATTAACATATAAACCACTTCTTCCTCTATCAATCCCACTGATTCCATCCCAACGCTGCACAGAGAAGGTTTCTCCGCCTTCAGCCTCTATTGATCCTACCCCCACGCCGCCTCCCATTTCCCTGCCTCCCTCATGTGGCCCTCAACCCAAATTTCCTCCCTGACCCCCACTAGACCTCTGCCCCAGCATAATTTCCTCCAACCCTAACAACTCTCCCCCTCCATCCAAAGGAGCTGGACGAAATAAGATCACGGGAGCCAGAGGACGATATAATCGTCTTCAGAAGATCTGGAAGGTGAGACAAACCCCTATAGTTTGCACTCTTGGGCAGGATGTTCCCAGGGACAGAATCATAAGCCTTGCTAAATGTTCCCTTGTCAGTAAGTTCTTATACATCCAAATGAATTTTGCACGCCTTTCCCGATGGATACTCAATTTCTGGAAACCACTCCTTGCTTACAGCCCGAGGGTCAGCCTCATTTCCAATAACTAGTTCATCTTCCATTTCCTCTCTGAAGAGGATCTTCAGTTGATTTTAGCCTCCCCCTAGATTCTAGACAAAGGTGTCCTAATGCTCAAACAATGGACTCCAGGTTTTAACCCTTACACCAGTACCTTCTCCAAAAGGTATTTTTGGATGATTTTGCCTGACTTCCCGATTAAACTTTGGTCTCTTCTGGTGTTGGAGGTGATTGGTAATGCAGCAGGAAAGTTTATCTTTTTTTATCCCCGCTCTCTCAACTAGATAAAAAAAGAAGAAGCTTGGGTCTTAACGGAATTCGATCTAGAACTCGGCCTACCGGACTCTATTGATCTTTGCCTTGGTGATCACACCTTCAGGCAACCCATTGACTACTGGAAGGAACCTTTCCACTATTTTTTCTGTTGGCAGACTGGACACTTAAAGAACTCATGTCCATCCTCAAAGGCTACACCACCTTGCCCCTCGGAGCTCCAGACTGGATCTACACACCAACAAACCCTGAGACCCGAATATTTCCTTGGTAAGATGAATTTTTTCTTCCCAACCTTTTCTATAAATTTCACAGAGGTTGAACTACAGTACTTGAAAGATAATGAATCTTGGGTCCTCGAAATTTTTTATGATTTTTGGAAACTCCTCCTAGACAAGCTGGATTCCTCTCCTGCTCTTCCTTTTAAAGTCCCACCCCATGATGTTCTCTCCCACCTCTTACAGGACCCTCCTTCCCCCACCCCTCCTCCTTATTCTTGTTANCCCCTTCTCTCCCTCCACCTACATAGTTCGTTTCCCCCACACTCCCTCTCCCTTTGACCTCCATACATCCATGCTTTAATAAACCCCCACCCCCCGAGTAGGACTCTTGCCCCAACCTCTCACTCTCCAACCTTTCCCCCATTCCACTCACAATCACACACTCTTACACCACCCCTCCTCTTGATCGGTCCAACATCACTATTAGAAAAGGCCAATCCAGACCTCCTAAAAAACCTCCTGGTTCAATGGAGGGAGGACTAGCTGGTTACAATAAATCTGAGTCCCCCCTCCTTCTCTCCACCTCCCCTACTTCTGAACCATCCAACCACTTTCATGCAGCCCTTAGAACACCCCAACCACCCTCTTTTGCCTCATAATGCTCCTCATTTCCCTCAACATCTGTGGGTTTGGAAGCCACATAAAGCTAGCTTCCTTCAAAAGTTTACTTACTAAGATCAAACCAAATGTTGTCTTCCTCCAAGAAACCATGGTTCTAGGTGAGAAAGCAAAGGAACTTTTCCTACAATGCCTTCCTCATTGGTCCACTGTTGTCGTTGACTCACACGGTCACTCTGGTGGCCTTCTCACTGAATGGAACTCCGATGTGGCAGACTTCCAAGCAGTTGGCACTACAACAGGAATCTTATCTTGTGGCAGAGTTAAGTCTTCAAATTCCTTCTATAATCTCCTCAACTGCTACGCTCCTTACAAAGATCGAGAGCCCTTCTGGAAAGCATTATTTGATTCAGGCCTCCTACATGCTGAAAACTTAATTATAGGGGGTGATCTCAACCTTACCCTCTCTGCCAACGAAGTGTGGGGTGAATCATCTAGAACAGATCCATTGGTCGGGTTTTTTGAGTCCCTTCTCTTCAGATCAAGTCTTATCGATCTCCAACTCTCTGTCATCTCTCCCACTTGGCGAAATGGAAAATCCGGGCCTACTAGTCTTTCTAAACATCTTGACCGTTTTCTCTTAGCTTCCAATCTGGTTGAAGGTCATCTTCATTTCAGGACTTGGGTAGAATTCTCTCATATTTCAAACCACCATCCGATTTGCTTACTTTTCGATGGTCCCCGTCAATCGAGGGCAGCACCTTTCAATTTCAACAACACTTTGATCTCAGACCCCGACTTCAAGACACTTGTACATAATATGTAGGCGGAATTTCAGGAGAGCTCAGAGACATCATCCATTCACCTTCTCTATGGGAAGCTCAAATTCCTTAAAGAAAAAGTTGTAAAGTGGCAGCACAACAAAAAACACTCTTTAAATGCAGAACTGGCACATATTGATAATCAAATCACAGCTCTGTATGCCAACAATACGACTCACATTTTTGAGGCAGAGGAACTAAGTTTACTACAGGATCTTAAATAGAAGAAGCACAAAATGTTTTCAATAGAAGAGGCGTCTTGGCGACTCTGAAGCTGGGCGATATGGATTGACAAAGGAGACAAAACTACTAGTTTTTTCCACAAATATGCAACTCAGAGACATTGTCACAACACAATTTGGGATTTACATGATTCAGAAGGGAATCTTTACTCCTCGGACACAGAGTTACATCAAATAGCCTACAACCACTTCAGATCTCAATATAAATCCTGTGCGGCTAAAAATATAGATGTGTATCTTGAAGTAATGAAAGTAGTTCCAAGTTTCTTCAAGGAATCTAACAATGTGGTTCTAGGGAAACCTGTCACACTTACAGAGCTAAAAGACACTATTGATCAAATGCCTAAAGATAAAAGTCCTGGTCCAGACGAATGGACTCAGGAACCTTTTTAGAACTTCTTTTAGCTTATAGGCCTGGATTTGCTTAGAGTGGCGGAAGAGTCTCGCCTTACTAGAGTAATCATGGGATCTCTCAACTCTACATTCTTCACCCTTATCCCCAAAGTCAGTAATCCTGATACTTGTAATGACTTCAGACCCATAGCTTTATGCAACTTCATCTACAAAGTCATTTCCAAGGTTATTGCCACCCGAATCAAAGATACACTCGCCAAATTTATCTCCACTGAACAATTTGGTTTCCTGAAGGACAGACTGATCTTTGATGCAGTGGGTATCACCCAAGAATGCCTCCACTCTGCTAAACTAAGAAAGATGAATACGGTGATCTTAAAACTTGATCTAAAAAGGGCATATGATAGTGTCAGTTGGCAATTCCTCCACTTATTATTTGACCAGATTGGACTTGATAGGAATGTCTCCAAATGGATCATGGGATGCATTACCTCGGTCAACACAACAATTCTTGTGAATGGAACCCCCACATACTTCTTCAAATGTCATAAGGGTCTACGTCATGGATGCATGTTGTCTCCCTTGATATTCTACTTGTTATAGAAGCTCTCAGTAAGATGATGATTCAAGCAGTGGAAGCAGGAACTTTTCAAGGTCTCAAAGTTGTTGTAAGCACTTTTATTTCTCACCTCCTTTTTGTTGATGACGTCCTTATCATGAGCTCCGGGAAATTTGAACACTGACATACTTTCAGAGCTATCCTTTCTAGGTTTTGCGAGGCAACTGGATTGTCCCTAAATTGCCAAAATTCAATCTTTCTTGCTCAGAATATCGACCCAGCACTTAGAAATTTCCTCCTGACAGATTTCAACATAAATATAGAACCCCTCGATCAAGGATTAAAGTACCTTGGCTTTGCTCTCAAACCAAATAATTATAAATTCAGCGATTGGATGTGGCTTCTCAAAAAAATCGACAAAAGGATGGGGAATTGGACCTTCCGTTGGCTCTCCTTGGGAGGATGGCTTACCCTGGCCTCCTCAGTTTTACAAAGCATTCTTGTTTATTGGATCAGTCTTCATCGGTACTCCAAAGCATACAACTCTTGATCAGTAGGTTCTTATGGAGAGGAGGCAAGAAAAGATCAGGTTTCCACCTTACTAAATGGAAAAACTTAGCAAAGCCCAAACACTTAGGTGGTTGGGGAATTAAACATATCCCTTGGTTTGCACTCTCCCTGGCAGCCAAATCATGTTGGAGAGGTCTCTTTGAGTCGAACCTTTGGAGTATTGTTCTCAGGAAGAAATATTTGAAAGGCATGGACTTAAGGTCATGGTTGCGTAAGGATGTTCACCCCACCAAGAACACTTCCATTATCTAGAAAAACCTGATACTTTCTCTTCCAATAATAAAACAATGGCTAGCTTAGGAGATTGGCACAGGTCAACGCTCACTCCTTGGGCACGACCCCTTCATTGGTTACGGTGACAACTACCATCTTTCGACTCCACTTCTCCACACACTTAACAGTCAAAATATTTTTATGCTATCACAAGTTAAGGCGACAGACTCAGCTGAAACGCTACATACGTGGTTGGATGCCATGCAGCTAGGATTAAAAGGGCTCTTAGAATCAGAATGGGAAAGTTTCATTCAAGTCTTGAGATGTGGAGGTCTCCTTTTAAACTCAGAATTAGACAAGCTCGTGTGGTCATGGAACTGCTCGACAGGTAAGGTAAATGTTAATCTTGCATACAAGTCCATCCTTTATTCAAACAACGTGATTGAAGGAAAGTGGTGGCACAAAGCAATCTAGACAGTTAAGATACCAACCAAATTAATTTGTTTCATGTGTCTTTGTTTAGAGGACTGCATTTTAACATGTCTCAATTTCCAAAAAAGAGGTGGCATAGGCCCCACAGCATGCACCCTCTACTTAAAATATGAGGAATCTGTCACTCATCTCTTTATAAATTAGCAAAGTATACAACAGATTTGGAACAAATCCCTCACAGCTCTAAGGATTGATATTGTATGGCAGTACCCCACCATTGAAGAAAACTTAAAAAATTGGTTCTTCACTCTTCCAAATTCAAGACATATCCCCTTTCTAATTATGTGGGATGTCTGGAAATACAGAGACAAAGTCCTGTTTGAGAATTGGAACAGGAATGACCCCTGGATACACAAAAAAATTCTACTTTCCATCAAAGAACAGTCATACAAAGAGGAAGTTGATAAACTAGAAATCTTATTGAACCCTATCTACTTCAGTAATGATCCAATAGGTTTCTTCGATGGTGCACTTGCAGATAACATTTGTGGCATAGGCCTTTTCATAAAACTTTCTTCCAGTCATTCTATCACAACCCATTTTGTCGGTGGTTCATTAAACAACATGAAAGCAGAGTTAATGGGACTATGGGGAATCCTATCCTTTACCACACTTTGGTCAATTAAAAAACTAATGGTTTTCAGAGACTCTAAAGCCACCATCGATTGGATAAATGACAAATCCAATCTGGATCTCAATTATCTTAGACAATGGAAGGAAAAGATCAGATTATTAAAGAAAGGTTATGAGAAGATAAACTTCATGCACATCCACGGACAGTTCAATAAAGAAGTGGACAACCTATCAAAAAAGGCCCTCAAGGAACCCTTTGGATGGTTATTTTATGAAGAAAAACAAAAAGGATCTATCACAAGATCCGACAAAGTACAAATCCTATAAAAAGGATCTATAGAAAAACCACATACTACAATATGTATAAGACACACAGATAAAATCTGCCATTGCTGAAAGAACCTTTCTTTGTCGCAGAAGACAATCAATTGTAATCAGAAAGTTTCATTTGATTCTAATCAAGAATAACAGTGAAACTGTTTTTTTTTGCGTGAAAAAATAAATAAATAAATGTATGGCCATTTTCCTATCATGTATGTGATATATAAAGTTTTAAATGAATGTAATAGTTTACTTTATTTAATCAATGAATTGATTAGGGTATTGAGAATAATAAAAATAAACTTTGTTAAAATATTTATAATAATGTTTGTTATCCTAGCAGGTGCTTATGCAGCCTACACTAACAACCTGTAGCCTAGGTCAATGAGCCTTGGAATAGAGCTAGTGGAATTAGGATCCTCCAGATTTATTCTTCTTTTCTTTTTTGGATGGAATTGAGTGCATAGAAACCTAGCATTTATAGACATGGATGAACACAACCCTATAGCTTCTTCGCTGGAGCACGACTCTCCCTATGGGGAGTGGTAAACCCTATTGTGAATAGTCCTTGTGACCTGTTGTAGCCTCTCCCGTGTGATTAGAGTATTGATAATAATAAAAATAAATTTTGTTAAAATATTAATAATAATGTTTGTTTTTATGGATATGTGTAGGGTTATTTTTCTTCATGTTTGTAAACTTAATCGATGAATTGATTAGGGATATTGAGAATGATAAAAATAAATTTTGTTAAAGGATTTATAACCATGTTTTTATAATTTTATGTTGAAATTTAATTTATTTAAGATTAAATTTTTCATATTTTTATCTTTTTATATATATAATTGATTTTCATAATTACTTTAATTTAAACTTTTAAATAATTATAAATAACCCAGTGGTTATCACTTAGAAACTCATTACTTTTATTCTTTTAAATGCTTATGAAGAACACTGAAAAATAGGTTATTCACGTGATATCATAACTCCCTCAAATTACTAAGTTGTAAAGTTGTTTTATGACGTACTATCACTATCATTTAAATGCAACGTTTATTATGTGGACTGAACCAATGTTTTTTCCCTCTTTGGATGATCTTTAATAAATATCAACTTCAATTTCACACTGAGCTCGGAAGAAAATGCATGACTTTAATTTGACCACTGGTTGTCATCTTGCAAATGAAAAAGATATTGACCGTTGGAGCCATGGTTTTCAAAATTTTATTGTGCGGGAGACTAACCAGAGATGCCATGGATGAAGTTCTAGTAGGGTTACAATACTTTCTCACCTTAACAGTGGTGATAAGATTTTTCCTTCCATTTTGTAATAGTTTTGGTCCCTGTTTCATCATGTTTTCTTGATGCTTAGGGGTCTTTCTAATTATTTCTCTTTTTGGAAACTGGACCGGATTTTGGGTTACATGTTACACTTGTTAACTTACTTCGAAGTTTGATAGTAGTGACTTTAAGTGGCATTTAATCCTATCAGCCTTATTTTTTTTTGTTTTTTATCGAGGGAGGTGGGGTCTTATCCTTTCTTGAATCATCATGTTTTCCAAGTGTTTTTTCTTAGTGGTATCCAGATGGCTTCATCCAAATTGGACACTATTAATGCAGAGGTACAGGAATTATTGAGTGAACCTGTTGTAGGAAAATGTCCCTGCGGACAGGTAGATCGCCTCTAAGAGCTTGACCCTAAATCTAGACAGAAAATGCTTAACATGGACACTGACTTCCTTTCAAATCTATCTAAACTAACACATGAGAAGGAAGGATGACAGAAGTACCTTTTATCGACGTTTGTCCCTGAACGCTCTGAGTTGCACTCCAATCCTTTGCTCCTCGCTGAGTTCTGTGGACAAAACAAGATACGACCACTTCCTACTCTA
>SNQJ01S0004977.1:19493-88805 GCA_010110895.2 Picea sitchensis
AGGCAGCGCTCCCTTAGAAGGGGCATCAGAGCATTGTAGCGCTCCCTGGTAAGCTTTAGGGGAGTTCCAACGCCTTCAAGATGAGCAGCGCTCCTTCAGAGGGGGATGAGGAGCGTTATAATGCTCCCTGAAGCCTTGTGGGGGAGCGCCAGCACTTCTAGGGCTGAAATAGGGGAGCGCTCCTCCTTAAAACATTTGTTTCGGGACTTTCTTCAGGTGTCAAGAGTTATTTGACTTCAGTAAACCAGTTCTCCTCCTTCAAATCAAGCATATGAGATGCTATAAGTGTCTCCTTAGTGTCGTCAACATGGCAGTATGTCTTAACATCATTTGTGACACTTGTGACCAACTTGCGACACTTGCGAAAGTTGTAAGGAAGGTGCGACACTTACGACGATTGAGAGGGATATGCGACACTTATTCAGCTGAGTAATTTTGATGTGTAACAGAACCTGTGGATGAGTTATGGTAGGTAGATGAAGTTAATACACACCATATTACTTCGAGTTTGATATCGAACCCTAAGAGTTTTTCATCTGGAGCACCTAGTATACCTTCCATAACAAAGGAACCCTATGCTACTTCAAAGCCTGAACATAATCTGTCTTTTGATACCTTTTTACCAGCCCTATCAGATGATGATTTAGGGGATTCTATGCTGGTACAGAAATCTTCTAAACTTTTAGGTGGTGGTGTAGGTAAAGTTCAGAACCAGGTGGAGTTTTCGTCGGTTGGTTTTGGTGACCGGACTTATAGGAAATAGTGGAAAGCCTCGAAGGCCGTAAAGAGAATGGTTCTTGGGGTAGACACGGGCTTAGAATATATTTGTAGGCTAGATTTATGTGGCCTAGTAGGTAGATTTTCCTATCATAGAATGAGTCATGAAAAGCTCTCTGCCTGGTTAGAAAAGATTTGGTGTCCGGTTATTGGATACATCCCAGAATTGTTCATGTTATCAAAAGGATGGATTGGTTTTGTTTGTAGGAACCCGGAAGACGCAACATTATTGTTGAACTCATGTTGGGTGGATGGAACAGGTAGCTTAATGCTAAAAAGGTAGATATTAGCATTTAACCCTTAAACTGATTTTTTCCCACACAGACATATTTGGGTTTTTCTCTCGAGGTTGCTTTGGTTTTTATGGAATGTTGATGTTTTGAAAGCTATCAAGAATTCCCCAGGTAAGTTTATAATGATTGACGAAGGTAACCTTTCGACGTCTGCAAGAAATGTTAGCAAGGTGATGGTGGAAATTGATGTTCAACATGGACTCCCTGCTACATTAGAAATCAAGTGGAGAGGTAGTTTTATTCTGCAGAAACTTGATTATTTAGGGGTTCCTTTTCATTGTAGCTTTTGTAGAAGCACTACTCATCTTCGCCGAGAGAGTCAAGGAAAGAATTTTCTTGAAGAGACGACGGATTCTCTTAGAGATTACTATACTGAGCCTGATGAGTCGATGGATATGGGATTTGATGGTTTTGCTGGTAGAGAATCAAGTTTTCGGGAGCCCTCTTCGACGATTCTAGGTAAGATTCAATCCTTATGTCCATCTTTTTATAATTCTCTGACTTCTGGGGAAAGAGAATTGGTGTTATCTTCTGAATGAATTAAGCAAGTTATTGTTGATGTCGATTCGCCACCTTTATCTATGCATGGACATTCAGGAGACATTTTCGACTCTACTGAGGGCTCTGACTCATATACTACTTCACACACTATTTTTAGGGCTATGTATCCTATGGTTCAAACAAACCGACAGGTTTTGTCAGTTGACAAACTCACTGACCGAAACCCTTCTCATGAGCCCTTCTCCCCAGATGTGTCTTCTCATTTCCTGGGCTCTAGTCATCCTAAACTGGAACTACCTACTAATCTTCTTGGTTACCATGAACCAGAAGATGAAGAGTCAAATCTCATTGTGGTACTTGATTCACTTATCCCATTCATTCGCAGTAATGATTCTTCTGTCAAATTGTCATTTTTTATTGGTAATTTAGAAACAGTCTCGGAGACCAAACTTGGTGATTACAGTGGTAAAAGTATAGACATCGAGGAGGCTGGGAAAGAGTTCTCCTGGTCAAGAGGCTTAGGTATTGAGCATTCTCCAGTGAAAACTCAAAGTGATAGAAAAAAATCATCCATTGAGAAGTTTGTCGAACCTTCTTTACGATCTTCCATTGATGGTGGGGCCCTTAGAGCTTTGAAGGTCCTTGCATGATCCAAATAATGTTATTGATCTCACTCAATATCAGGGGAATGGGGGGCATCCTAAAATTATCCTCTGTCCGGGGATTTCTTGATAAAGTGCGGCCTAATATTTTTTTTCTTTGGGAGACTTTAGTACATGCAGAGAAAGCTCGTGCCTTTTTTCATTTATTAATACCTAGATGGCACTGTTGTGCGGTAAACTCTGTGGGTAAATCTGGGGGTTTATTAGTATCATGGGACCCAAATTCCTTTTAGTTGATTCCCTATCTCGCTTGTGGTGGTATGTTATTGACAGGTATGGATCTGGAAAGTAAGAGGCATATATCATTTCTTAATATCTATGGGTCATGTTCGGAGCGTAAATAGTTCTGGGAAAGGCTGGAGAAGTCTGGACTTTTAGCACTGAATAATTTAGTGATTGCTGGTGATCTAAAATTGACCCTCTCATCTGGGGAGATATGGGGAAGAAAAATTACTTTGGGTACCCTGGCCATCTCTTTTACTAATTATTTCCATAAGAATAAGTTGATAGATATTGTTCCTGGGACTTTGGTGCCAACCTGGAGGAATGGTCGAGTTGGTACTGAGTCTATTTCTAAGAGACTTGATCACTCGCTTATATCTGAAGATCTTTTGGCATTGGTGGGAGTATATAGGTCATGGGTCGAGTTTCCCTACATTTTTTATCATGCACCGATTGTATTACAGCTTGATTCGTCTTCGTCTTTTAAATCTTTTCCTTTCAAATTTAATCCATTGTGGTCTACAGAAAGAATATTTATCGAGATAGTACAGAAACTATGGAGAGATCCTAAGTATCTACTAGAGGATGGAAGACAAAGGAGACTTGTTTGGAAACTAAAGGATTTGAAAATTTTAACAAGAACCTGACAAAAGGAGGAGAGGCACCATAACAACTGTAGACTTACTGAGTTGGAAAAGGAGATCACATTTAGATTACAAAATCCAATTGATGGCATCTATATTAATTTTGGTGATCAGTCTCTTAAGTCATTGGAACAAGAAAGATCAAAGATTCTACTTGAAATAGAAGAACAATGGCATCAGCGCAGTCAGGCCATTTGGTTACACAGTGGAGATCAAAATACTAAATTTTGTCATAGTTATGCAAGTTTTAGGAGGAATAGAAAATTTATTTGGGAGTTAAAAGATGAGGAGGGTCAAACACACAATGGACAAGAAAATTTAAAAAAATTTGCTTTTCACCATTTTAAAGATTTTTATAAAGACATGACAGGCCCTCCGGTAAGAGAGAAAGTTAAGGTGGTTGCATTGTTTAAAGATATGCTAAATAATATGGAAGCAAAGGCCTTATATAAACTGGTTGACTTGAAGGAACTTCAGAAAGTTTTATCCAAGTTTAAAGTTGACAAAATTCTGGGCCCAGATGGCTGGACTGTCGATTTTTTCAAGGATTATTTTGATATTGTAGGGGAGGATTTGCTTGAAATGGTGGAGGAGTCTAAGCAAAAAGGGTTTATTTCGGGAGCTTTAAATTCTACTTTTATCACTCTAATCCCAAAAGTAAACAAACCTCATCTCTTTGGATATTTTCGTCTGATCTCCCTTTGTAACTTGTGCTATAAGATTATCCCAAAGGTTATAGCAGATCGTTTCAAACCTTTTCTCTCTAGATCGCTTTTTGAAGAGAAGTTGGGATTTCTCCAGGGGAGACAGATACAGGATGCCATAGGAACAGTACATGAATGTGTCCATAGCATAAAGAAGAAGAAAATCAAAGCTTTGGTATTAAAGCTTGATTTACAAAAAGCATATGACTGTGTAAACTGGGATCTGCTGAGATTAATCCTTCTACAAATAGGTATGGGAATCCATATGACCAACTGGATTATGAGTTGTGTGCTCTCCACTTCATATTCAGTCTTGGTAAATGGAGAAGCTACAGATTTCTTTAAGAGTTGCAGAGGATTGCGACAAGGCTGCTCCTTATCCCCTTTATTCTTCATACTAGTTATGGAAGGTTTGAGTCTTCTTCTGAAAGAAAGTCAAAGTGTTGGTTTATTGACAGGTATATCGGTTTCTAGATCTTTAAAAATATTACATATACTTTTTTTTGATGATGTGGTCATTTTAACAAAGGCTACTATGCAGGAGTGGTGGGAGACTGACAAAATCCTGAATTTCTTTTGTTTAACATCAGGCTTACAAATAAATATTGTAAAATCTACTTTTCATCATGCTGGATTAACCGATCTGGTTCTTAATGTATTCAAAGTTGTTTTCCCTTTTAATTTTGTTTCTATGGACCTGGGTTTCAAATATTTGGGATTTTATCTCAAAGCTGGTGCACAACGCATGGAAGAATGGAATAGGCTACTAAAACAATTTGAAAAGAGAATCAATAACTGGTGTTATAGATGGTTGTCATTGGGTGGGCATCTGACTCTATTGAAAGCAGTTTTAACAAGCCATTCAGTCTATTGGCTATCTATGGCAGTTGTACCTATCTCGGTTTTGAACTTGCTGAGGAAGATGATGTTCAATTTCTTGTGGAAATGAGACAATGTCACCCACCATCTGCATTTATGCAACTGGGAGAAGATTTCAGTTCCAAAATCGATGGGGGGTTGGGGCATTCTCAATATTTTTTATTTCAGCAAAGCTTTAGCGGCAATTACCCTCTGGAAAATTCTTATGGGGAAAGGTGTTTGGCATAATATTATCTTTGATAAATATCTTGACAATAGGAATGTGACTACCTGGCTAAGATCTAGTTCATTTGTGCAAAATGGAGTCTCAAAAATCTGGAGCGGATTATTGAAGGTGGTTTATCTTATTTTACATGGAATAAGCTGGAACCTGGGAACAGGGGATCTAGTGGTTTTGGGGAAGGATCGAATCTTGGGGATGGGGGATAGTTCCATTTTATCACCCCCACTACAGGAAGCATTAAAAGAAAAAGATATATTGACATTGGCACAAGCACAGAACCCATTAAATGAACAAAATCTTTCTTTTTATTGGTTGAATATTAATGATCTGGGCCTGGAGGGCATATTGGCTTCAGAATAGGATATGTTCAGGAGAACACTCATCGACTCGAGAGTGATTTTACAAGAAGGAATTGATCAAGTTTTGTGGACAGGTGGGGACAGTCCAGGAATTCCACTGGAAAGAAACTTTTATTTAAGTATTGTTTCTTCAAAATGTTATACTAAAGCGGAGAGATGGAGATTGTCTATTTGGAATGGGCAGATATAGTTAAAAGTAAAGTTTTTTATATGGCTGGTAATTGAACAAAAAATTCTCACATGGAATATGCTACAGAGAAAAGGTTGGGAGGGTCTAGGACATTGTCCGCTTTGCAAGAGGGATTTGGAAACACCCTACCACATATTCAAACTTTGTCCTTTCTCAATTACAGTCTGGAAAATCTTAAAACATACTCTAAATCTTGATAGAGATTGGTTTGGAAATAATCTTTCGGATTGTTTGAAAATTTGGTATATGATTAATACTGTGCCCACATTGATTGCGGCACATGTTATATGGTTCACCTGGATTGAATGCAATAAGGATATCTTTGAGGATACTTCACCTTCATTGCATTCGGTAATCTATAATACTTTGGCACGTCTCACTAATTCCAGTAGTCATGTAAAGTCTCGGCTCCCGAGAACTATTATGATAAATCATAGTCTGAATACAACACTTGCATGGTTTGATGGTGTAGCATCAAAAGATGGTTTCAGGAGTGGGGCAGGAGGAGTTATAAAAATCCAGGAGACTATTGTATATAAATGGACTTTTTTTTGTGGTAAAGGAACAAATACGAGGGCAGAGCTCTTGGGAGCTTGGGTCACATTAATGCTAGCAGAATTTTTGGAGATCCCATGTATTCACATTATGGGTGATTCAAAAGTTGTCATTGATTGGCTCAGTGACAAGGGGGGACTGATGGTGAGCTCCATAGAAGGATGGAAGAAAAGAATTAAATTACTTATCCAAAACTTTCTTTCTATTGAATTCCATCACATTTATAGAGATTTTAACACTGATGCAGACATTCTCTCAAAGAAGGCTATGATTGAAACTAAAGGATTGGTTACCTATTACCAATGGACAAATGGAGATGAAGGCCCGAGAAGACAGATCAAGATTCATTGATGAATCTGCAAAGTAGAAGCAGTTTAAGGAAGATGAATTGATGTATAAGGGCATTTCTTTGTTTTTTTTGTCCAGTTTTTATCTAATTTATATCAGATTTTAGATACAGTGGTATATGTAATGGGATTATGTGATGTGAATTTGCTACTATTTTGTATGGTTTTGGACTGTGTTGATAATGCCAGTTTTTGAGGATTTAGAGAATCTTGATTATGAACTAAAAGATGTAAAAAAAATTATATGGCTAATATAATTTGAGCAAATTTTTTCCCTGGAAAAAAAAAATGAAAAAGATACAATAAAAAAATCATTTTATCTTTTAAATGTTTATAAAGACAAGTTACACCAACCCAAAAATGGTGATTCACACAATATCATAATTCCTCATCATAATAAGATGTAAGCAACTTTACTTTATGATGTGCCACCATTATCATTCAAATGAAATGTGGATGGAGCCACCACATTTGTTCTCTTTGGGTAACAACCAATAATAGTCAAATTCGATTTCACACCAAGCTCTGAAAAAAAACATTACTTTAATTTTAATTGACTAATGGATGCTAGCTTTTTCCAGAAAGAAAATTCACTCAAAATTATATTAAGGATATAATTTTTTTTACACTTCTTCTAATGGGTCCTTTCCAACAATATAAACTACTGTATCCCATTCAAAACAATCGAGGCTATTCTTTGTTCACAGAAAAAGTAAAAAACTGAAAAGGCCATATAAATCCACTTTACAAAATAATACTATACAGTACTTCATAAATGACTATAGATAGTGGATTACAATGTGGAAAAGGCTTTTATAGCATCACTGAGAAAAAATAATACTGATAGTGCCTCCCATTCACATCTACTGTAACAAGCATAATCAATGATTTAAAGCTGACAACTTAAAAAAGATCCAAAAAAGATGGTGGATCCTTCATTCCACCAAACCATCTATAAAATATTAATCTTCCTGGAGGTTCTGATAGTGCTTCCTTGGAGAGGATATCTGCCACCATGTTGTACTCTTTGTAGATGTGGGAATAATTGATAGACTGGAAGGATGTCATCAATTCCAAAATTCTACTTTTCCACCCTTCAATGGTTAGAGGGTTGAGTTTGCCTTTTTGTTTTATCCATTTGATGACAACTTTTGAATCTCCCATTAGATGCAAGTTCATTAGATTAAGATACTTGGCAAGAGTGAGTGTTTTCCAAGCCCCCAGTTTCTCAACTTTTGTATTTGTACCACCCCCACAATTTATTAACCATCTGATTTCTGATTTGTCTTTATTGATTATGGTTCCCCCTGCTCCATAATATTTACATCTTGTTGTCGTTGCTCCATAAAAAAAAACAATGGTATCTCCCTCCATAAAAGCAATCATCCTTTGCTTGATAGTCTAGACTCTTTTTGTATCAACTTTGTAAATGGGCGACCCAATAGTCTTATAAACAACAGTCCATATTGATGGAGTATGTTCTTCAAAAATTGATTTGTTTCTTTCATTCCAAACATACCAGCATGTATAAGCAGCCAAGTTATTGGAAACATACTTATTCTTTATCCATGAATCCAGACACTCCTCCAAGGTATTCCCACTCCATTTTTCTTTGTATTTTAGTCTAATCGAAATCTTGTGCCAAACTTCCTTTGTAAATGAGCAATTAACAAATAGAGTATTTCTATCTTCATCATTCTGTTTACACAATGAACAAATGCCAAGACCCTCCCATCCTTTCTTTTTCAGAACTGCCCAGGTAAGGATTCTATTGCTAGCTTCCAACCAAAAGAAGATCTTTATTTTCAATTGAATCTTCCATTTCTAGATTTTTGTTTTCCAGCCCAAACTACTCGGAAATTGTTTAGTGGAGATAATAGCATCATGGAGATTTTTAACCGAAATGTTTCCGGAGGAATCACCTCCAGTCCATACTAAATCATCTTGATTGTTTTTCAAGGAGATCCCAACCACTTTAAGTTCTCTAGTGTATTTTTCCCACTCTATAGCCTGAGTCCTTTGAATCCCATTCTATTGCTACTCAGCTAGAGCTCAATATTTTTTAATGGGTCTCTACCTTCTGATACTTGTGACGGGATTGAAAAATTCTTTTGTTTTAGAACTGACAGTGTCTCTGAGCTCAAAATGGAGTTTTCCTTTATGTCGAGGATATGGTCTCTCCCTATGTATATGTTGTGACCCAAACTTGGTCGCCACGCTAGCCAATGGGTGATGAAGTGTATTGTGCGGATTAAACTCGACCAGATCCTTGATGCCACCTTTTTCTTCTGATTTTCCATTCTGAACCAATTAAAAATTGAACAATTGGATATGTATTTGTCTTTTACCACTCTATGCCATATGCCTCCTTGCATCAAAACCTTCCACAATGTGTTTTCCATCAATGTCTGATTGAAGTATGTAAGGTTGCAGATTCCCCAACCTCCATGGATGCTAGCTTGAAAAAGACAAAGTAAAGGAATCACTTTGATTTTATCTCTTCCCGCTCTTACTTGAAAATAATAAAACATTTATCTTTTGATTGAAATTTCATCACATATAGTATTTTTTTTAATGATAGACTCCATTTAAATTTCTTTGGTTCAGGGATGATTTTAGGGGCTAAATTTCGCTCATGGGCTAATTTTCCATGGTTTTTCCAAAAATGTGATTCGCTATTTTAAAAATGATTCGCCCAAATTCTATAGGATAAAATTATTTTACCTTAAAAATAGCCAAAATTTTATAAAAACTATATAAAATACTTAGAAATTTGAATATTTTTAAAAAAATATCGGCAAACATTTACAGTTGACATATGAAGGATTAGTAATATTCACCAAGGTTTCTACATTTTAAAATAAATTTCCATCCTTAAAATCATCCCTACTTTGGTTTAAAGTCGATTCCATCCTATTCAATATTTTGCCAATGACTCCCACACTTATAGTAGACAAGATGTCTTACCATCCCATTGCATACAAACACAACACAATCCATCACCTTTTCCATGATATATTATATGTCTATTCTCAATCACGCTTCCTCCTTTTTCTTGGACTAGTTGTCTTTATACATTCAAGCTGAGATTTCTCCATTTTCATATTGATATATTTTCTATATTTTATATTTCTATTCTCAATCACACTTCCTCCTTTTCTTGGACTAGTTGTCTTTATACATCCACGCTGAGATTTCTCCATTTTCATATTTTCAATACTCAATTAACTTTTTAACACGATCAACAAAAATAAAGGTTTTCTACATACTTAAGAAGAAAAGAGAACACTTCGACCAAGGTTAAATTATGAAATGGTAACATAAAGTGGTTGTTATAGTTACCCATGAATAAGGATGACAATAACAAAGTCATCCCATGAAAAAGTGGCAGCTTCATATGTTGATAGAGTGTCTTCCAACAACTTTTTTAATTAACATAGATCACATGTTTATAAGAAGTGGGAAATCAAAGGATACAATATCATTGGACAACTACAAAACAAGATGATTTTTAATCCATATAAGTGTGATTTTAGAAAAGAAATAAATTTCTTACATAAGTATTTTTTTTTCTAGTAGAAAATTTCTCAATATATTATTATATATGTTGTTCTCAAAGAGAGTACGGGATTTCATATTACAATGACTACTTATAGCCTTCGTCTATTGATATTATCATCCATCACAGACATAATGAGTGGAATTGCATTGTTCCGAATAACTCGGAAATACTATTGAGCCCCTACACTATGTAAACAGTCCAAAAATAACAAATAAAGTGCAGGAGGACAGTCCAAAATGTCTATAGCCAAGATTACAATATAGAACCAGTTATAACTCAAAATAAATAGAAGTCTTAGACTTCCCCGAAATACTATCTATTTAAAATGTAGAGACGAAGAGATAGAGGGGGGTCATCCTGGCCATCCTGCCGTTTGTTGAAGTGGATCCTCCCTTCCGAAACCTGGAGTGATTTTTTTGATAGTATATATGCTTCCACATTCTCTTCCCTATATATGTGGTCAAATCTAATATCATTGAGGAGTGCAATGAGGTCCCTAATATTCTCCATCCAACCCATAAGTGAAGTAACATGTAGATTACACCTATAATTTAGCCAATCCACTGTCTTTGAATCCCCTAGCCACTGTAGATGATCAATGTCAAGTCTATGTGATAAAGATAAAGTGGCCCACACACCAAGAAGATATTCCCTGGTGTTTGATCCCATCCCGCAATTGAACGTCCACCTATAGATAGTGTTCCCCGTAGTCTTTATGATACCCCCATCTCCACTCAAAGTGCCATTATTTTGAGCAGCACCATCAAACCAACAAATATTATGCATTGAGAGATCAGGTGTTTTTTTTTTCCTTTTAAGAAAATGCGATTGAGGATATCGAGCACTAGTAGCTTCCACGATTCCTCAGATCTGAAGAACAACTCCCTGAACTATTGTTATGCGGGATTCAAAGATACACTTATTCCTTACCAGCCAAATATACCAGCAAGTCAATGAGGGTAGTGTGTGTCGAGTGTTTTCCAACTTAAGCCAATTTTCAAAGCATTTTGTTAGAGTGTTGCCACCCCAAACTGTAGCAAAGTTGAAAACTGATGACAAAGACTTCCAAATTTGTTGTGTAAATGAACAACTTACAAATAAATGAAAGATTGTCTTCTCATCCTTATTGCACAAAGGACAGAAGCTCGGTCCTTCCTAGCCTCTTTTTTTTTAGATTTTCCCATGTTAGAATTTTATTCTCTAATGCCAGCCACGTGAAGAGTTTAATTTTATATGCCACGTCCCATGACCAGAGCTGTCTTTGCCATCCTATTGTTTGAGTCGGCCAGTATTACTTTCCCAAATCATTATATACATTTTTAACAGTGATAACACCGGAGTGGTCACCTCATGTCCAGATAAGTGATTCCTCTCTAGACTGGAGTTGGATCCCAAATTGAATGAGGGCCTTGCAGTAAGAATGCCACTCAAATGACAGGTTTCCCATGAGATCTAAATATGCACTGGATTTCCATTGATTAGTAATGTAACCCAAAGAGGACTGAGCGGAGGCTTGATATAAATAACAAATGTTTTTCTCCTTTAGTGCCACTCGAAGTTCTGAAGATAGTAAAGAGGAATTGTCGATTCCAAAGATCTTATCCAATCCAATTAAAATGGAAGAGCCATTACCAGGTTTCCAGCTAATCCAATGAGTGAGGAGAGATAAATATTTCAGCAATTTTTTCTAGATCTGCGAAGCTACTGGTTGAAGAGGAGATGTCGATCTAAGCCAAGTAGCCACTGGAAAATATGGTAAATATGTATCCTTGATCACCTGATGCCAGATACCTTCCTAAAACAAAACTCACCATAAAAGGAAAAGATTCTGAAGGCCCCAACCACCAAGGTGTTTTAGCTTTGCTAGTGTCTCCCAACTAAAGAGATGTATTTCGTGTGTTCTTACACCCCCTGACCAGAGGAAATCAAATATAAGCTTACGAATATTAGAGAGAACAGAAACTGGAACTACCGTCAGGGCCATCCAATAGACTGATTGAGTTTCAAGGACCTTTTTTGCAAGTGTACATCGACCTCCAAGTGTTAACCAACGATTGCACCATTGTTTGATCCTGTGTTCAAATTTTATGATAAGCCATCTCCAGTCTTCAAATGTAGATTTCTCTACTTTTAAATAGTACCCCAAGTAACAGAAACCCACAGACAACTCCACAAAATTATATGAAAATAAATCCCTATACTTCTCTAGAGATTCTCCATGTATCCCCAAATAATGAAAAGTAGATTTTTGTGGACTTACTTTTAAACCCGATGCACAACATAACAGTTCCAACAATGTTTTGATCACCTGCCATTCATCCAATGAGGCCTTTGAAATTATAAGAACATCATCAACAAAAATAAGATGAAGAACTCTAATGAACCTGGAAACCTTGACACCAGTTAGGCTGGCTTATGCTTATCCTTTTTTCAATAGAAGGCGGATGCTTTCCATAACAAGAATGAAGAGTAATGGCAAGAGCGGGCAACCTTGTCGTAAACCACATTCACTAGTGTTGGTTACTCTTCCTTCTTTACCAACTGAGTTATTTAACCAGGGTTCATGTCTTCCAGGTTTCCAACAAAGCCTCTAAAACTATCGGCCCTTCTGGTAAACCAGAAGGCAACACATCAAATGGATGTGCTGCACAGTCTCACCCATGATAGCTTTAATGGGTGGTTGTAAGACTCAGGTGTTTACAGCCCAGGATTGAGTATGAGATATGATATTGGTATTCAGAGCCATCTACTATAGTTTTTTATTGCAATCTATTGTATTCGCGACTATGCATTACCTTCAACAGTTTATTCCCTTAACAACACAACTATATTTCATAGAAATGTAATAACTCGTTCATTCATTAAGCACAACAATTAACTGCTAAAATAAGATAAAGATATGCATGCATTCATCACATTACACAGATATTACCATGGTTCACCCCCTCCTGAGCTACGTCCACAAAGATTTGTCTCTCGGCTATTTTATTATGGTAGTTTTGCATCTACAACACTGCGCTCTTACAATTCTCCTCAGATGGGTAAGATCAATATGAGGTGAACTAGATCGCACCAGGATCCTCAGCCTGCAATCTAATCCTCAGATCTTCCTTCTCTCCTCCCCTCTAGCTCAACAGCTTACAAAATAGTACATAACAACATTACATTTCACATCAACTCGTACATATCTAAGATGGAACAATAATGCAAAAACCCAATCTTACAGAACTCTAATGCAAAAAACAACCAACTCCCTATGATATATATGTATCTATATTTATACATTTCGGGCTCTTCATCCATTTACAATACATTACCAAAACCCTAACCCTACCAATGTTAGGTCTTCCTCTCATGCATGCTTGTTGTTCTTCCTTCCAGCTGTCACTTTCCTTGTGCACGCTTTCTTACATGTGCGCGTGTTTTGTTTCCTTCTAGCTGTTACCTTAGTTTCTGCACGCTTTATTTCCCCACGATCATCCTTCTTTCCACGGCCTACTGCCAATAGGCCCCCAACACTGACATGTGGCTCATCCCGAGCCACCTAATCCTTCTGAGCTTCCTCAATCTCCTTGGTGATCGTCTGGAACTTTTCCTTGAGTTCTGTTTCTTGTGTCAGCGCCTATGCGATATTCTCCTTGATTGTGTCCACTACCTGGACTACAACTTCGTCACTGATCAATATTGCACATTCAGCCTAGGTCTGTGCTATATGTGTCTTAACTACCTCTACATGTGTCAGTACTTCTGCTACCTACTCCTATAATGGCTCCATTTGAGCCTGACGCTCTTGTTTCTGTGTTTGTGTAGTGATGAGTTCTGCCTGTAACTTCTTCATCTCCTGCATCCCTTTGACTCATTCTGGGATTTGTATGGTCTTTTTCTTCTGCTTGAGCTCTTAGATCACGACATTGATCCTTTCCTCTTCCTTGTCCCACCGTTGGACCTGTGGATCCTCCTCCAACCTTGTCCAACACTGCACTGCTTTATCGAACAAGTCATTTGTTGTGATAACCTGTTGCGCCATCTCCTACAGCTACGTTGTTGCTTCTTGTTTCCTTTTCTCCTTGACTACTAGTGGAGTGGTTGGTGTGAGTTGTTCTCAGAGATTCTCGATCTCCTTATAATATTTATCAATTGCCTGCACAATCCGATCAATTTTTTTTGTTGTTGTGATTTCCTCACTCTGTGCGGCCTATGGAATCTTCTCATAAGTTCCTGCCACTTTCTGATACAATCCTTTTAGGTGCTCCCTTTCCTCCTCGGTCTCATATTTAGCCTTCTCATAGCCTATTTTCAATTCATCTCATTTCTTTGTTGCTTACTTCAATTCGGTTAAGTCTCTGCGTGCGTAAGACTATACCTTGTGGTTGACGCTCACCTGCAACCTGTGTAATACCCCTGATGGTATCCTTGTCAACACAAGTTGGATTTGGCTGAAGTCTTTCAAGGGTGTCTACCCCACAATTTCGTCCACGTGTAGCATGCTGGGGTTGATATGGAATGTTACATCTGGTTGCAATATCCCTTGGTCTGACTGTCGAGCTTCCTCTTGCACTCTTCCTTCTATCTACGGTGTTGATGGCTCTATGCCCCTGCTACTTGCTATCTATACTTCTCCAAATTTCTTGAGAAACTACCCCATTTCTACCAGCTCTTTTTGCAGTTTGTCCCTGTGATGTGCTGCATGGTCGAAGTCCTCCGCTAGACAATCCTGGACCATTCTGGCGATCATTTCCCCATCATCCTCTGTGATCATATATTATGGAAATTATCGTTATGCCTTTGATTTATTGCGCATGCCTCCTACCTGCACGACTTGTCTCTTATTTCCCCCTGATTCCTGTGTGTTGGGATTTGAGGTGGTCTCCTGCACTCCCTTAGCCTGTTTCTATTGTTCCTTGGTCAGCTATGTATTCTCCTTCTTCCCCTTCTAGGTCCCTATCCTCTTTATCCATTCGTCTGTCTGTGTTGGCTTGCCTTGGCCCATTCTTGGTCTCTTGGGCACTTGGATTTCCGGAGGCTGCATTGCTCCCTACTCTGCCTCTTCCTCTATTGTTCTTTTCGGCACTTCCCAGGTAATGGCTAAGATTCTCCATTCGTCCGACCATTCACTGATGACCATGTCGATATCACCCTATGTGATGTAGTAGCGCATCTATAGCCACTATTTAGTCGAATTCTTCCTTGCCTATATCCACATTGTTTGTCATGTGGCCTGGAAATTGGCGATGTCTGCATATCGCACAACAGCCTCTGGTGTTATTCTCCACATTCGGATGATGGCTTCCTGCATGTCGCTAGGTATGCTTCAAATATGATCCCATTATCCCTCTTATGCCTGGAATTCGGCCCAACTTTCAACAATAGATACCTCGCTCCTGCAGGCTTTGGTCTGGTACAAAAAACTACATACCATGGTTCTCGCCATCTCATGAAGGCTATTAAGGTAATCAACCATGAGTAGTGGAACTCTGTGCCTAGGTCCTATGCATCCTTGAAGCCCTCTAGGAACAAGTTCAATAAGTATGGCACCCATCTCATTGAGGTGCCTTCTACACATTGGGTTTCAACTGCAATGACTCCAGCTGGTACTTCCTCTCTGCGGAATTTTCTTAGCAACTTGCAAGCTAAGATGTTCACGCCCAATTGTGTGGCTGCATTATTGATCTGTTTGATAATGATGCATATTGTCCCCCTGGTGATTCCATACTTCTTCTTCATTTCTTCTACTAGCGCTTTCTCCTTGGTTTTTTCGTACAAAAACAACATAGGATCCATACCCTGAATTGGTAACCCTGTTATTTGTGCAATAAACTCAACAGTTATGGGGATGCATTTTTCCAGCCATATGTCCCCTCCATTTGTGACTACTAACAACTGCTTGAAACATGTTGTTGCGTTCTAGCCTCTGCCAAAATGTGGTAGGTCCAATAGACCTAAAATTCTCATTTTCTCCAACCCATTTCCCACTGATATTGTTGATCAATCGATTCTCTGAATGGGTTCATGCCCGTAGTCTGTAAAAATACCCTCTTCGCAAGTTCTGGGAACTTGGCGTCGTATGCTACATCATGGTGTGAATATTTGAGCTTCCCGACATGGCCCAGTAGCTCTGGTCCTACCTGTACAACAGGTGGTATGCATGGTAAAATAATTTATGTTGCAGGTTTCTTACGGGGTGAACTTGGTATCTATATCTTATCTTTCTGCTGTGGTGGTTGGCTCGAACTTCCAGCATCTTTCGATTTCTCTTTCGTAAGCCATTCTGACCAAGCCAAGACATCTTCAACAGTCTCCCCTGTTGGGTGTTCTGAGATGGTCGTTTGAGACTCATATAGCTCCATTGTTGCTTCTGGATTCTGCATCGTTCCATTAACTTTTGGGGCTGGTTCGGTGCTCTCTAGTTGCACCTCCTTTTGGTTTTCTGATTCCTGGCTCTGAGGCTCCTGCATCGCTACTGGTGTATCTACTTTCATGGCCTCTTCTTCTGGCTGTTGAATTTCTTCCAGAATTGGTGTAGGATTCACCGATATTGTCTCTGGGGATGGGATTTCGTCGATATCGGTGATCTCCGATGATTGTTTTTCACCTTCTTCTACCTGTCCCCATGACCTAGTTTGAACTCTAGTTCTTCTGGCAGTTTGGCTCATTTTTGCTTGCTTGGGCGGTGCCATGGCGGTGAATGAAACTGTTTGTTGGACTCAGACGGTCTTGGTGATATTTGTGTGCTCACTTGGTGTGCTTTAGCCTTTGTCGCTTTTTGTTTTCTCTGTCTTCGTGAATAGACTATGGGCTCCCACGTCCGTGTGTTGTATGTCTTTCCTATGAATCTTGTCAAGGACGCTTCCTTGGTGGTGTGTTTAATGCACCTTGATTGTTGGTTCAATGCATCTCCTTAGGTTTCGTACTTACCATTACTCTTGCTTTGTCGTCTCTAGTTGATGCCATTAATGTGATGTCCCATCAATCCTTGTTTTCCTTTAATTCTGCCTAGTGTTGTCCTGTCATCCCGCTTTTGCCGACTTTCCTTCTCCTGCTTGTTTTCCTTTATATGTAACTATTGTCCTTGTCCTTGCTGAATTCGTGTTTCTAAATTTGTGTGGCCTTTCTATATCTTGTGTATTGTGCCCTTTTTAGTTTTGTTTCCTTTTTTATTTTTACTGCGCGGTGGGTGGTCGACTGTCCTTATATAGCTTCAGTCAGTTGCCATTGATCATTGTTGTATCCTTTTCGTCACTTGAATGATCAAAAGAGGGACACTTTCAAGTCTAGTTGGGTCAGCTGAACAGGACAAAATTTAGTGCAAGAGTTAGACACATCAAGCACAAGAAATAAATAAACTAAGCTAATAACAACTAAAGAAACAAAACTAAAGTGCATAAGGAAATTAGAACCAAAATAAACCAAACAATTGACCAATATTCATGCCACCAATGGATAGATTGTATTAATGGGAAAACACCAAAGAGAAAGGGAGACTTATGGGTCCCCTCTTCCTCCAAGGGAGAGCTCTTGAATCCCCTATGTGAGAGATCTTCTTACAAATAGAAAACTAGAAAAGGAAATGGTGAAGAAATCCAAAGATCATTCCCTCAAGAGGTGAGGTGAATAGCTCAATGAAATGATGCTAGTATGCTCCAAGAAGGAAAGACGTTCCTTGTAGGAGAATAGAGGCAGCATAACAATACAAATAGATTCTTGAAAATATAGTGCACCCATGGCCTCTTTTTATTGCAAATATTTGAGGCATTATCCAACCGGTCTTTAGTGTGAACAAGGGGCTCTTTAGGGTACCCTTAGGTCTTTGACCAGCCCCCCACTCGAATTCATCTCGGATTTGAGTGTCAAATCGACTTGGCAGATGAACTAGAAGTGGGTGAGGGGCCGATAAGAACCATAAATGCGTCGTTCTCAGGTTTGCATGGCTTTTTGCATCCACATTTGCGTGTCGGGCACATGTGTGCCTTTCTAACGTTTCTGACCTGTGCATGTGCGTGCACACCCTATAGTTCTTATGCGCATGTTAATTTTTTAACTAGTTGTATAGTTTGTGCCTTTTTGGAAATGTAGAAATTTTAATACAAATTATGTATTTTCTAGATTCTCCTTATCTAACAATTATATGCCACTGTTAAATACAGAATCTCTTCTACTAATATTCTTGTGGAATTTAAAACACGATCGCCAATTACAATATCAAGAAGAAAGATTAATCGCACATAACACAGGTGTTTTTCCGAGAAAGCATAAAGCTAAAAACCCCACTGTCATATATTATGTATATCATGCATCATGAAACAATCTCATACAAAACTCTATTCCAAGAGCTCTCAGTACAATACAATTGTCTCACACTATCATGCAAAAATCAGCAAATACATGTGCCAATTCTCTGCCTCCAGACAGCCTGCCTCCTCTGCGCAATCCCTACAATGAAAAAACTGTAAATAAATTTGAATTTCTCTTGCCTAGGATGCACATTGCTCATAGGCACATCCACTGTGTGTGTGATTTCATCAGTGCACTTGACTCAAATCACAACTGATAGCCAAACTGTCCCTTTCACCTATTATCTCAAGTGGGTCTCCACTGGACCTGACATGCATGTAGTTACCAGTGGTAAATCTTCAGTTGCATGTGAGATTAATGATTGTGAATTAATTAATAATTAATTCACTGAACTCTCAGTAGTGTAAGTTCAGTTACAACTAGTAAAACTGAGCTTAACTCGCTTAACTTAGTTAAACTACTTTACAACTCACATAACTACACTTATAATTCTGTTACAACTCCAAATCACTGAATTATAAATAATTCAAATTTCATGTTCCACCAGTCAATATTTTAACTTGAATTTCCTATAGTTAACTGATTTTCCATTTCAGTTAATTATTTCAAGTAATTATGAGATAATAGATTAATATTTATTTTCCAATTTATTTAAGGGAAAAATAAATTAGACACAAATTTCTTGTTGACTTTTCAATAGGAAATGCATTTTTGAAGTTGTAGGTGAACTAATAGATGTTTGGAGATGCTGGATTTTTGTAACCATTTGCGGATGAAATTCCAATGATAACAGATGCCCCTTGATGTGTGAGGTTAGGAGCATACGTATAGCCGAAATACATCAATGTTTCTTCTACTGAGAGTACCATTGTAAGAGAGAGTGTTGAGAGGAATTGCAAGAGAGACCCATTGGAGGGAGAGGGGAACCCATGGGACCCAAACTGTTCTCGAGGTGTGAAAAAATAAAAACTCTATACAAACGAGGCAGACATGCCCCATGCTCGTGTCATGTAACTCAAATGTATGAGACAATAACTAAAGCTATATGTTGATGTAGATAATTGCAGCGCCCTCCGGGGTGGTTTGATAATGGCACATGACAATTCTTATGGTGAACATGCTCTAAAAAGAGGTGATGACACCTGTAATAAGTGTCGATGACTCGTAGGCATTGATGGCCTAACAAATTTCAGAGGTCTTCGGCTAGTATTAAACAACTGCAACAGTCGCAAAGTAAGACCCACCATAACATGAGAGTGTGTTGAAGTCGAATGTCATGGGGGTCAACGATAATAGAGAGCAATGATGGTTCTCTCTATGCCATCTGAGACTTCTCATTGTAAAGGGAATGAGAGTCAAGATATTGTTTCCCTTATGGAAACTATGTTGGTGTCGATAGAAAGGGAGATGTGACTCCAAGAAGAAAATGGATCCATGGAATCCACTGGGTGAGATTGGGAACAGATGAGGAACATGGACAAAGTCAGGAGGGGGAGAGGCTCAAGATTGCCCTTGGTTGGGGATATATGTGAAGTATGAGTGGCAACAATCATGAAACTAAATCTAGCATCAGGGGGACGACTAGACATGGGTTAAACTATGCTAGAGGCATGATAAAGTGGAAAAATTTAGAGATCATAGGTACATGGACTGTGGGATACTCAGGGTTTATGGACGATGTAAACAAGATTAAAAGGTAATGAATTCCCCAACCAAGGGCGACAGGGGTTGCTTTTCCAGGAAAGAAGGTTGCTAAAGGCGACAACAAAAGATATGTAAATGATGGAAACAAAGGCTTTGCACAATTTCCAAATAAATAAAGAATAATTTGGGATAAGTATGTAGATACAGAAACGGGTGCCCCGGTGCAAGATGGCTTGGCCTATGATGGAGCAAGTTGTGTGGAAAACTGGTGAAGCGTGGGGGCCCCATAGGTGGGTTTCTGTATGAGATAAGTGAATGGAGGGGAATCTGCAGATGGGAAAACTGATTGTGGATGAAATGGAAGGTTAATGATACTGCGGGGGTGCATTCAAAGTGAAACCATGATCAGAGATCTTGGGAGTCCAGTGGGAAGGCTATCATAATGAGGAGAAGAAGTATGTGGTTGATTCTCAAACATGCGAATGACTATCGTGACTCCCATCCCTAGGGGGTGAAAGAAACATGAGTGTCAAAGTGCCAAAGGGGACTATGAATGGGACAACTCATATGGGGGAGAATGCTACCGAGTGACAGTACTTGAAATGGAGTGGAGGTGATAGTACTGCAGAGCTGGATGGGAGGTTCCTACAGGCAAATGTTGGAGGGTGTGACTGGGAGATGAAATTGATATTCAGAGGGAATGATTACATGCCAGTGTCGATCATATACCTGAAGAGGTTGCGTTGATGCGTGATGACCAAGTACCTACACACATAAAAACCCAATACCCAACATGAACAATATCTGAAGATAAAGAACATATAACAGTTATTCGATAATTTTGAATATGAGCTTGAGAAAAATGCTCCCTTGGGGCCGAGGATGGATGGTGATATGGGGAATGTGACTATGTAGGTGGTGTGATCTGGATCATGTGGCTGAAGACAGATCAGAAAATGGATTCTCTGAGCTCCTATAATTGATTGTGGAAATTTGGCAAAAGGGACTATATATAGTTGTAGGGCTCATAATGCCACCTCATTTGTACCTGCTATCATACTAAGTTGACGAGAGGTGTTTAGAGGAGATTTGGATATTCTGGGAGTTCGAGCCAACCGACCCAGGATTTGTGAGAGCCAGGTTAGTGGTCTCATCCTCCTGCATAATAGTTAGGATTTATTTTTTGGGCAGGGTCATACGGATGGACGTGTTGTAACAAATATTGAAATTTTGGCTTTCGGTAACTTAGGAGAGAAATTTTTTTATAGTGTTTAACTATCGAAACTGTATATATGATAAAACGACCATTTTTCTATCATGCGCATCACTAAATATTCTCTACCTGTCATCCTTAGTCAAATAATGTCGAAATCAGTGCTAAATGCCACAATAGTATAACAGACACAAGCCAACTCATGAAAAATCCAAAGACAGGGTTCATGTGAAAATCAAAGAAATGTACCATCTGTTCGAGCATTGAGTCACAAGGAAAATTAATGGAAGCATTGGCAGTTGAACGACCACATACACCGAGCATTAAGCCACATGGAGAAAAAGCTCATGAGTCTGGTGTTTTTGGCCATCAGGGATTTGGCCGACGTAGATATTTTAATAACTACAACCCCGATTCCTGAATTCACTAAAGTATTAAAGGATAGGCCTGGTTAATTAAAGAATAAGAAAGATTAATGTTGACAAGTCTCATCATGATTTCGCGACTCAAGCTGCCTTCGTGCTTCAAGTTTCAAGTTTGTGATTTCTGAAACCCTGAAATCCTGTGTTTTAATCATGCTTAATCACAAAGCTAAAAGTGTTTTAATTGTTAATCAATCCCATCGCAATTTCACGATTCAGGATTTCTTGCGTCAAGTATTATCGAAGTCCTGACACTTAAATCCATGAAAGGTTAAAGATTAATTGCTAATCATGATTAATTAAGAGATTAAGACAAATGATTATTGCCTAATTAATCCCATCATGATTTCACAATTCAGGATTCCTTGCATGTCATAACTCTTGAAGACATGATACCCAAAACCCCGAAACTCGAAATCGAGACTCCAGTCATATGCAAAAAAGGGCCTTGGGAAAAAACCATTTTTCTCAGCCTTGGAGAGGCCATTTTCTGTGTTCGAATAGTCGATCGACATCTAAAAATCCTAATATTTTCATTGGTTTCTTCAGAATTTCATTTGGATCTTGGGAAGGCAATCAAAAGTCCCCCACAAGATGAGGTTCGTTTTCAGGAATGTGGCGTTTTTTACTGCACTGAGTCATCATTTTCAAATGATGATTCTAAGCGACTGGAGGATCATTTTGAGAAATGGTCAGAGGTTTTTGTGACTAACACATCGAATATCAATAGAATCTCTCATTTTTCCTATAGGTGTCATAGATTGGAAGAATCAAATCCATCTCCAAGCCCTAATTTTCAGATCTCATATTTTCCTGTTTTGACACATGCTTGTAAAATGCAGATATGGGGCAAATGAAAATGGATCTCAGGGAACTAAGAGAGGTTTTTGCTTAGAAAAAATAGAGGCACGAAATCCTCTTTCAGTTTATGCACAACATTCACGATTCGAGAGATACAGAGACATAATCGCGGCCTCATTTCTCAGCAGTTTGGCCCATCTTCTATGGTCGTTAGTTTCAAGAATTGATTGTAACTGTTGTTTTGGGAGGATTTTCGACCTCAAGACCTATATGAGGCATATTTGTAACATAGGATAAGGAGGGGTAAAAGACACATAGGAGTAATACTCCTGGGCTGTAACATTCATTTTTAGTTTAATACAAGATTGCAGAAGCATGTTTTATCCATAGCAGAGATTCTTGTGATGTTGCTTGCAGAGTTTATCCATTTTCTTAGTTTCAATATCACTCCATCTATCTTTTATTCTCGATTTGTAACTGTTTTATAATAGAATTCATCCTCTGTTAGATGCTCTATTGCAGAATGGCTATAGGTTGTTTCTTGCAGAGATCAAGGTCCAAAATTTGTGCTTTGCTAGATACTTTGTCCCAACCATCTCTTTCCACTGATTTGTGCTTGGAATTCACTCATCGCTAAGTGCTCCTTGTTTATTGACATGTTTTCTCTTTATTCTGTTGCCATACTTTTATAAATCCTTCTTTTTGTAATCAACTTCTATCTTGCCTCTGCTTCGTGGATTTCCATTGCCGAAACACTCTTGCTATTTTCTTGATCATTTGACTCCATGCCCAATGGACTACCTCCCAGTCCAACCCATCAACCCTAAAAACCTCAAAACTTTCTGTTACCCATAGATCTGTGTGTTGTTAAGCTTATTGGATATCATATCGTGACATATATTCGAGAGACCCCTCTCAGGTTGGAAGGGGTAGCTTCTAATCAAAAGTGGTTCGTGGTTATCTCGGAATTTACCTGCATGCAGCCCAAATCAAGTTCTGAGTGATAACTTATTTTTTCATTTAAAATGTGCTAAGGCCTGGCTCTATTACAGCCCAGAACCAACTCTTGCAACAACATTTTCTGGCACTGTTGTCGAGGACAGAGGAACGAAGCTATCTACCCTGGGATATGACAAAAATTTTAGATCTATTCCTTGATGGTGAACAAGGGATAGGCATTCAATTGGCTGTGATCATTCACCTAGCGACTCCTTGGTTCGAAGACTTTACATGATTCACTGGCGACTCCACTAGTCTCAAAATGTCAAATTCGTTCGTTGCTCGAATTGCTGCAAGGTTTTCTCCTCTGGACTTTACAAATGTTTATGGTTTTCCAAAAACGGTTCCAGACATTAAAGTTTGGGAATATGTCCTTCCTAAATTTGGAGAATATGTAGATGACAATCCTGCTCAACATTTGTTTGAATTCCACAAGCTCATGGGTGAATTAAATATACATCATGAAGATGTCCTCATGAAACTATTTATGTTTTTGTTGGAAAGAGATGTTAGACTCTGGTATAAATGTTTACCTCATTCTAGTATTCCTTCATTGAAAGATTTTCACATACTTTTTCATCAACATTGTAAAAGAATCTATTCAGCTGAAATACTTTTTGAAGATTGTTGTAACATAAAATTCATAAGACAAACAGATCAAACACATCTTCTTGAAGGGGAGGAAGGAATATCATAAATTTTTCAAGTCGATGAAGATAATCAATATGAAGAAGAGTTGGTTGATAAAGAAGTAGGATATGATAGCTCTTGTTATCACATTCAAGAAGAAGATGTTCAGCATCATGGTCAACCTGCAGAAGAGAAAGAAAACAATAGTTGTTTGATCTAGAAATTGCACAGACCACCTCCTCCATGGATGATTTTAGGGGCTAAATTTCACTCATGGGCTGATTTTCCATGGTTTTTCCAAAAATGAGATTCGTTATTTTTAAAATGATTCGCCCAAATTCTATAGGATAAAATTATTTAACCTTAAAAATCCCCAAAATTTTATAAAAACTATATAAAATCCTTATAAATTTGAATATTTTTACAAAACTATTGCCAAACATTTATAGTTAGCATATGAAGGATTAGTAAGATTCGCCAAGGTTTCTACATTTAAAAAAAAAAATCTATCCTTAAAATCATCCATGACCTCCTCCTTTAACAGAAGAAGAGATAGATCTGCTCCTGAACAATCATGTTGCAACCCCTACTTACATTGACCTGCAGCATCCACACAGTCTTGAAGATCTTGTAGACTCTGTTTTGTTTCATGAAAAAGAGGTGGCTTCTATGTTTAACCATCCTGAAGAATGTTTGGTGTTGGAGAATGATTTAGATTTTGACGTAAAGGTTGTTGATGATGAAGAAGACAATGATATTTTTCAAAATCTGTTTCAAGATCAGATTGTTGATTTTTCAATGCAGAAACCTTCAGGATTTTATTCTGATTTTCTAGTATTCGATAAATATAGTGATGATGAAGAGGATTTTAAAGATTTGTTGTCTAATGAAATTTCATCAAATCCTATTTATCAACTAAGAGATGATCAGAAAAGTATGAATGCTATGGTTGAAAATAGATATGAATCTATTGTTCAAGAGTCCAATGAAGATCCTTTTAACTTTGATACATCCTCTAAAGATCTCATTCTTGGAGAGGGTGATCAGAAATTTTTTCATGATGCATATTTTCAGACTTAGTTTTCATTTGATCATTATCAAGACAGTAATGTAGGAAATGAAGAACATATCTCTTATTCTCTCTTAAAAATTGTCAGTTGTAATAGGCCATCATATCATAGTGATGAATTCAGATTACAGGGATATGATGAAAGAGAGCAGACAGGTTCAAATCAGCATTTGATCATGCATGTTTCCCCAACAAATATTGAGCAGTCCACATTTAACATTTAGATCAGTAAAGGCAGCAAACAACAACATTTCAATCAGTTGGAATAGCAGCAAAATGAGGTATTTCTATGTGACTTTTATGATCCAGTAGCAGTTTATATGGAATCAAAATGGGGGACTGAATTTTTTATTTCCGACTTATTGAAGTTTGAATTTCAAAACTGTAAGTACCTGCTCCCAAGGCATGTTTTGAAATTTGTAGATGCTCTTGTCATCCTTTTTCTCAAAGATGGAAGTATAATTAAGTTTGTTAGTTGGATACTCGCTTGGTTGATTTGAAATTTTTCCTATACTTGAACAAAGAAGTGATATCGGTTAGAGTAGGTGATGTATATAAATAAGCTTGACTTTGAGCACTAGAGTACAACAATGGTTTTCAGTATTTTCTGGTTTAGTTTGGAATCCAGTATGGTTTTGTTTTAAAGCATTATGACTCCATAGCCCAATGAATGCATAAGCGATTTTTTTGTTTCGGAAAGGTGCAAGTAAAGCGACAGAGTTCAGATTTTGATAAGGATGATTTCAGGTCGCCCAATGGATGAAGGCACGTGGTCTATTGTTCTTGGAATTTTGCAGGAAAGAACCATCCCTAGATAGAGCCTATGTTGTAACAAATATTGAAATTTTGGCTTTCGGTAACTTAGAAGAGAAATTTTTTTATAGTGTTTAACTACCGAAAGTGTAGATGTGAGAAAACGACCATTTGTTTATCACGCGTATCACTAAATGTTCTCTACCTGTCATCTTCAGTCAAATAACGTTGAAATCAGCCCTAAATGCCACATCAGTATAACAGTCACAAGCCAACTCACAAAAAATCCAAAGACAGGGTTCATGTGAAAATCAAAGAAATGTACCATCTGTTCGGGCGTTGAGTCACAAGGAAAATGAATGGAAGCATTGGTAGTTGAACGACCACATACATTGAGTATTAAGACACATGGAGAAAAAACTCACGAGTCCGGGGTTTTTGGCCGTCGAGGATTTGGTCGACGTAGATATTTTAATAACTACAACCCCAATCCCCGAATTCACTAAAGTATTAAAGGATAGGTCGGGTTAATTAAAGAATAAGAAAGATTAATGTTGACAAGTCTCATCATGATTTCGTGACTCGAGTTGCCTTCGTGCTTCAAGTTTCAAGTTTACGATTTCTGAAACCCCGAAATCTTGTGTTTTAATCATGTGTAATCACAAAGCTAAAAGTGTTTTAACTGTTAATCAATCCCATCGCAATTTCGGGATTCGGGATTTCTCGCGTCAAGTATTATCGAAGTCCCGACACTTAAATCCATGAAAGGTTAAAGATTAATTGCTAATCGTGATTAATTAAGAGATTAAGACAAATGATTATTGCCTTATTAATCCCATCACGATTTCTCGATTCGAGAATCCTTGCATGTCATAACTCTTGAAGACATGATACCCAAAAACCCGAAAACTCGAAATCGGGACTCCAGTCATATGCAAAAAAGGGCCTTGGGAAAAAACCATTTTTCTCAGCCTTGGGGAGGCCATTTTCCATGTCCAAATAGTCAATCAACATCTACAGATCCTAAGATTTCCAGTGGTATCTTTAGAATTTCATTTGGAGCTTGGGAAGGCAGTCAACAGTACCCTGCAAGATGAGGTTCGTTTTCAGGAATGTGGCATTTTTTACTATGTTGAGTCATCATTTTCAAATGATGATTCTGAGCGACTGGAGGATCATTTTGAGAAACGGTTGGATTTTTTTGTACCTAGCACATCGAAGATCAATAGCCTCTCTCAATTTTCCTACAGGTGTCACAGATTGGGAGAATCAAATCCATCTCCGAGCCCTAATTTTCAGATCTCATATTTTTTTGTTTTGACACATGTTTGTAAAATGCAGATATGGGACAAATGAAAACGGATCTCAGGGAACTGAGAGAGGTTTTTTCTCAGAACAAACAGAGGCACAAAATGCTATTTCATTTTATTCACGGCTATCACAATTCAATATATACAGAGCCATAACCGCAACCTCATTTCTCAGCAGTTTGGGCCATCTTCTATGGTCGTTAGTTTCAAGAATTGATTGTAACTGTTGTTTTGGGAGGATTTTTGACCTCAATACCTATATGAGGCATCTTTGTAACATAGAATAAGGAGGGGGGAAAGACACACAAGAGTAGTAATCTTGGGCTGTAGCATTCATTTTTAGTTTAATACAATATTGCAGAAGCATGTTTTATCCATAACAGAGATTTTTGTGATGTTGCTTGTAGAGTTTGTCCATTTTCTTAGTTTCAATATCACTCCATCTATCTTTTCTTCTCGATTTGTAACTGTTTTTTAATAGAATTCATCCTCTGTTAGATGCTCTATTGCAGAATGGCTATAGGTTGTTTTTTGTAGAGATCAAGGTCCAGAATTCGTCCTTTGCTAGATGCTCTGTCCCAACCATGTCTTTCCATTGATTTGTGCTTGGAATTCACTCATTGCTAAGTGCTCCTTGTGTATTGATATGTTTTCTCTTTATTCTGCAGCCACACTTTTATAAATAATTCTTTTTGTAATCAAATTCTATCTCACCTCTGCTCCATGGATTTCCATTTCCGAAACACTCTTACTATTTGCTTGATCATTTGACTCCATGCCCAATGGACTACCTCCCGGTCCAACCCATCAACCCTAAAAACCTCAAAACTTTATGTTACCCACAGATCTGCCCGTTGTTAAGCTTATTGGATATCATATCGTGACATATATTTGAGAGATCCCTCACGAATTGGAAGGGGCAACTTCTAATCAAAAGTGGTTCGTGGTTATCTCGTAATTTACTTACACGCAGCCCAAATCAAGTTCTGAGTGATAACTTATTTTTTCATTTAAAATGTGCTAAGGCTTGGCTCTATTACAGCCTAGAACCAACTCTTGCGACAACAGGCCGTACTGGGAGATTTTGTGAGGGTGGGCCCCCCAGTATGGGGACGATCGAAGGATTCCTGCACTTGGGTGCATGGCTGTAATTAAGACATCTACGCACGGGGGTACCTAAATGAGGAAAACAAGCGGGCATCGAATGCGCGCCTATTTGAAGTACAGATGCGCACTTGTGCGTGACTATTTCTCCGACAGCTGAGCACTTGTGTGCAACTATGGAGTGAATAGGTGCGCATGAATGTGTGACTGTGTGTGTGACAGGTGTGCATGGGTGTGAATATATTTCTTCAACAGGTGCACATTGATGTGTAACTGTGTGAAGAAGAGGCACGCATATGTGCACGCCTATGGGGGTGACAGCCGCGCATATGTGCACGCCTGTGGGGGTGACAGTCGTGCACATGAGGCAAAGCTGGGGGGTAAAAAACTTGTCTTTTTTGAGATTTGGCATTTTTATGGTTTGTGATGTCTGATCAAGTACTGTGTATGTGGATGCAGATGACCAGTTCAGGATGCCAGTCCACTAGAGGGAGAGGGACCGGGCATGCCTCAAGGAGGTAGTGAGGGATGAGGAGTTGGATGTGCGGGGACCTTTGGCAACCTACGAGTTGCTAAAGTTCTTCGGCTGCTCACTGTTGCGGGCACATGAGTACCTGTTGCAGTTTGTGATATCTATGTGGAGCACTAATCTGCAGTGCTTCATTATGCAGGGGGAGCAACTCACATTCTCAGTGATGGAGGATGTGTATTTCTTGACTAGGCTCCCTTTTTGGGGAAGCGCCCTACCTGCTGATCCCCTGTTTCTAGGGGATGGATAGTTGGCTAACTAGGCACGGACATATTGTTCCAGGGAGGAGTTTATGTCAAGCTCGGTGGTGCAGATTGGGGTGATGGACGCCCTTGTGAATCGTTGCATCGCAACCATGATTGTGAGGGTCTATGGATCTTTAGCTACTCAGCAGATCAATGGTGTTCAACTGAGGATTATGCAGAGGGCCCTGGGTGGAGAGCATTTTTCCTGGGGCTTGATGCTACACACCAAGATGATGGGGCAGCTCAACAGGTGTCAGGCTACTGACTCAGGGGATTTTTCCTTTGGGTCGATCTTGGTGGCCTCGCTCTTGGAGAGGGTGCCTATGTTTCACCTGATATTTTTGTTAGATGTGCCTGGTGTGTGGGAGCCACGATTGATGCGGTGGGCATAGATCTTGGTATGACATGGGGGTGGGGAGGGTGGCCATTAATTTACGGTTAAGCTAGCACGTGTGTGGCGTCAGATGCCACAGATCATCTTGCGATACCCGTATGGTGGGATGGACTATCGTTAGGATCCCAACATGATCTTACCTCCTGGAGAGGTTTGGGACCACAAAGGTATGTTGATGTATTTAATGTTTTGTGTTTTGGATAGTATAGCATGTGTCTTATGTATGGATGGATGTTGATGCTATCATTTGTTTGTTGTGCATGCAGATGTTGGGCCATGTGGACGAGAGGTAGAGTTGGTCAGAGGGTCGGCTCATCAGGGGCCTGAGAGACCATTGCAGGGAGAGCCGCGGGCAGGAGAGAGACGTCAGAGGGACAAGGTTGGTGTGAGGCTAGCTGTTGACGAAAGAGATGGGAGGAGATGTCTATATGATGACCCCGGTGTAGGGTCATCACATTCTCCTCCTGTAGAGGCCAATGGAGTGTTAGAGGACTTTCACCGCTGATTGGAGGTGGTGCTACAGGGAGTGCTCGAGGGCATGTGGACTTAGATCCAAGACAAGGGAGTCTTGGAGCAGTGCGTGGGCCTTCCGGTAGAGTTGTGAACCCTAATCTGCAGAGCAGCGGTAGCAGGGGTGGTGATGACTGGGCGGTTTCCCCCAAGACCTGGAGGACCCCCAACTAGTGGGGCACATCTTCCAGAGAGAGGACTAGGTGGTGGAGCTCTAGAGGCACCATGAGTGCCCTTGATGTATATATATTTTTGTATTTATGTCTGTGAGCCCATTTTGTATAGGGTGGTGTGACACCTATTTTGTATCTATAGGGATGAGGGGGTTCACCTGCCTATGGGCGATGTACATGTTGTACTATTTTTTGTAAACATTTGATGGCACATTGATCAATATATATATATGGATATACATGTTTGGGATCGTTGTGATGTTCACATGTGATGATGTGTTGTGGTGCTTTTTATGATGTCTAATCTATATGTTGTGACACACTTTGATAATGATTTATGTATGTGAAATGGTGTCTTGATGTGATAAATTCCAATCTAACATTAGGTTAGCCATATTATCTTCTATTTGATTAAATTGTCATGGAATATGTGTAAATGTAATTGAAGAAAAATGTCGAGATAAGAGTCTAACTTGTAGGTATTTGCGGAAGAGGCAAGGATCGTAGACACAGTACACATTATTGAGCTGCAGGATGATAAGTTGGGAATCTAATAAGATGCTAAGGTGGCGAATATGGCGATGACTAGATTCTATAAGGAGGCCAATGACAACTATGTATTATGCTTGGTTGTTGGTTGTCGAGCCCAAACATATGCCACTAGACTGGAGCAATTCATGTGAGGGGGTATAGAGGGCCCAAGCATCCAAAGCAATATTTTGTGTCCAACGGCTAGCTCCGTTAGCATAACTGATGTGGTAGGCTGATGGAGGGGTCATCTGTCAATAACACGAATTGTAGATCAGACATCGGGCATGGGGGGAAAAAGAAGATTAAAAACTCTACAAAACGTGTACAAAAAAGAAAAATCCTAGTGTATAATGACTACGCTTAGGTGTAGAATTTCTTTAAGTACAATCCATTGAAGGGTTCTTTGAGAGGGTATCCTTTTGGAGAGGCTAGAATGTATGCACCTTTAGTGAGACAGTGTTGGACGATGTAGGGTTCATGCCATAATGGCTCGAATTTTCCATGTTTGAATGTGTCGTGAGTGATATCGTAGGCAAGGACGAGGTCTCCCTCATTAAATGAGCGAAGGTTGACATGGCATTCAAAGGTGGCCTTCGACCATTTTTTAGCTGCCTCATTTTTCTATAATGAATACCGATGGTCTTCATCTATTGACTCTAAGCTCAACATGCGTTGCTCCATTGGAGCAGTGTTGAGTAATAGCTCAATAGTGGTGCGCAATGTGGGAATTTCTCACTTGATGGGGAGAGTGGCTTCGACCCCATGGACAAGATGAAATGATGTAAAGCCAGTGGCAGTTTTAACTGTCGTGTGATAATCCCATAGTGCTAAAAACAACATATGATGCCAATTGTTCTTATGTTTGTTAATAGTGCGTTGTAATATGGTTTTGAGGACCTTGTTGAACGCCTCTACCTATCTGTTGGATTGAGGGCAGTATGGGGAGGTGAACTCATGGGAGAAGCCTAACTTTGAGGAGAGTTCGACGAAGAGATCATTCTCAAAGTGTTAGACGTGATCGAAGACTAGCTGTAGTGGGACCCCGAAGCGGGAAATGACGTGGTTAAAGAAAAAACACGTTGCAGTGTCAGTGGTGTTGTTGAAGGTGGGCATGGCTTTGACCCATTTGGTGAAGTAATCAACTACCATGATGATGTACTTGTGTCCATTGATAGATGGAGGGTTGCAAGTCATGAAGTCTATGCCCCATTTTCAAAAGGGGCTAGCAATGATGACGAGGTGTAGAAGAGCAGGTGGTGCTCGCACTTTGTTGGAATAAAGATGGAATTTGTCACATTGCTTTACAACGTGGATGCAATCATGGAACAATGTGGGCCAGAAGTACCCTGCTCGAATGATTTTCTAGGTGGTGGACATCCCCGAGAGGTGGTCACCGTAGGCGCCACTATGGCAGTCATTCAAGACTCTATCAGCTTCGTCAATGGTCAAACATTGACGGAGTATGGTGTCGACCCCACATCAATATAGGATGTCGTCGATAAGGAGATATCGAGGGGCCTAATCACAAAAGCATTGATGATCGTCTCTGGAGAGGTGAGACCCAAACTTCTGTGTCCGAAGGTAGACGAGAAGGTCGCCATACCAGGGGTCATCTGAGGGGATGTAGAAGAGGTGTTCGTCGGGGAAGTCTGTATTGATGGGTGAACTAGCAGCATCTGAGGGAAATGTCATGATGAGTTCAGCGAGGACAAGTGATTTCTTGCTTTTAGGAGTGGAAAACTCTAGGTCGTACTCCTGAAGGATGACGATCCATCAAGCAAATTTGCCATTAATTTATCGTCGACTTAGCAAGTATTGCACGGGGTTGGAATCTGTGACGACTTTAGTAGTGAGAAGCAAGATATAATGACACAGTTTCTGGACTGCGAGGACAACTGCAAGGGAAAGTTTCTCTTCGTGATTGTACTTTAGGGGTGGCCCTGAAAGGTTTTTACTAATATAGTAAATAACATGCTCGCAGACATCATCCCCTAGTTGTATGAGAACTCCTACTACTGAGATGGCTAAGGCCGATAAGTAGAGGATGTAGTCGCGATCATAGTCAAGTGGACTAATTAAAGGTGCATTGGAGAGTTCCTCTTTTAGATCATCAAAAGTGGTTTGAGCATGTTCATCCCATTGAAATGGGATATCATGACGCAACAAGCGAAGGAAACCGTGAGTGGCGTAATCAGGGACAAAGTGGTGTAAAAAGTTAGCTTTGCCTTGTAGGCTCTATAGTTGGCATAAATTCCAAGGTGGTGGAATTTTTGTGATGTCTTGGACCTTGAGGGGGTCTATAGTGATGCTGCATTGGGAAACGATGAACCCAAGGAGGCATCCAACGGTGACACAGAATACACACTTGAGGGGGTTCAAGTGGATATTGTACTAACGACACCTTTGAAAGATGACTCATAAGTCATCTAGATGTTGAGTCTATTTCTTGGATCGAGCATTGAGGTCGTCCAAGTATGCGAGGATGATACAAGCTAGATCATGAAAAATGTACATCATGGCCCATTGGAATGTCGCACCTGCGTTCTTGAGGCCAAAAGGCATGACACGATATGCCAAAGTACCCCATGGGGTAATGAATGTGGTTTTGTATTGGTTTGTTGGATGAATCTAAATTTGATTGTAGCCAGAGAAACCATCCATGAAGGACAGGGCCTCGTGGCCAGCACAATCATCAATAATTTGGTCGATGAAAGGTGTTGGGAAGTTGTCTTTGGGACAGGCATGATTGGGATCACGAAAGTTAGTGCAGACGCGAATAGTGCTATNAATGGGGATGAGGTTGGATACCCATGACGTGTATACGATGGGGTATATGAACCCGATGGCGCGTAGTTTGTTAATTTCATCTTTGATGGTCGCTGCTTTGGATGGGTGCAATGGGCGTTGCTTTTGACATACATGGGTAACATCAAGCCATGTGTCAATATGATGTTCGACAATGGAGGGATCAAGGTCGGGCATCTCCATGTATGACCAGGAAAAAATGTTCCAGTATTCCTGGAAGAGATCTTTGTAGGATATGAGTTCTTCAAGGGAGCATGCGGCGCCAATGGTGATTTCCTCTATGATTCTTGGTTTAATGGAAATATCAATTTTGACAGTGGGGGAAATGTTGGCCATGTTGTCATCTTAAAAAGCATCAGGGGCAAGGATAGGGTTGTTGAACCAGTCTATATTCTCAGATGGGATGAAATCCTTAGTTTCGATTGCGCATATGGAGGTTTGACTAGGAAGGTTGAAGGCTTCCTGTGAAAGAAAGAGTGCTCTATGGTGGAGTGCATTCCATGGGAAATTGGGGGTAGTTAATTCCTCGAGGATGTCTTCGTTGCAGTGGAATATGCGAGAATATAGGGGATCCGTGGAAGTAACATTGGTGAATTTCACCGTGTGAATGTATTCAAGTGGAGAAGATGCATGGGGGGTGGTGCAAGTAGGTTGTGACAATTCTCTTGACATGAACCAAATGTCCAGATATTGTGGGTTAAAAATTGTGGTCGGGCATAAGATTTCTGTGGAAAAATGAACTGAAGAATTGGGAGGATTTCAGGGCAAATCCTCATATAGGTTATACATGAACCATGGAGGAGTGGGAATTTCCATCAGCTCAGGAGAGATAATATGAACAATATCTATAAATGGAGTAGGGGTAATCACTGGTGTCATTGGAAGTGGGATAGGTGTAGGATTTTGAATAAGGGTCATTTGTTGGCGCCTATATTCAATGATCGTATGACACTGGTATGTGAAATGATCAGGGGATTCACAAAGAGAGAAAGGACATCTCATATGTTCATTGACTGAGGTCGTGACATAATGGATGTTAGTGACATGGGTACTTGATGACGCGGATGGAGGGGGTTCTTGCTGAAATCTTTGGCGTACTGTCATTAGCATCTGTCGAAACTGAGGTAGCGCAAGGCAATGGTGGGTGTAGTGTCCATACTCAGAACAGATGGCACATGCGAATTTGGTTCACATCCCTTTGCTACCTGTAGTAGGGGATGTGGTGGTAGTACTAGAAGCAACGGATGATGTGATTTCTCGGGGGAGTTGGATCAGATTGTGTAACTCAGGGAGAGAGGGACATCGATTTGTGGAGTGTCCTTCTCTCTCTCATAGTGCGCAAGAAGGTTGAACTCGTGGGGGAAGTGTAGCGGTGGGCTCTTTCTTCTTCCAACTGCCGCTAGTTGTAGCGGTGGTGCTAGCAAGTGGGGGTGAGGGTGGTACAGTTGGAGTTAGTACTGGAATCTACATCGGGATTCCTTCTATTTGGGGAGGGAAGGATGGTCGAGGGACCATCGCGGGTGGATGTAGATACCATACCAGAATGGCCAGCACCATGTTAGGAAGGGCAAGCGTTGCGGCTACCTGGAAATCTTGTACGCCCGGTGGGGGGTAGAAGAAGGGGATTTTCATAATGGCTTGGGGGACTGTCTCCCAAACTGGGATTTGACCCTGGGGGAGAGTGAAATCAAGGACAAGTGGTGTCGTAGGGTTCTCAAGGGGTTCCTAAGGTGGGATTTCTGGGACTAGTGGGACGTCAGGGGGTGAAGAAGCCTCGGTGGGAGGAATGGTATCTCCAGTTTCCGTTCCATCGGAAGATATGACACATACTTGTGTTGAGGGATGTATGAGTGGTGGTGCTCCATGGTATGTCCCTAACAAGGATGGGTCTTTGAAAATTATGGGGCCCATCTCAATAAGCAGGTAGGCGTCGGGATTAGTTTGGACAAGAGGTAGGATGTTATCGATGTTGGAGGAAGGGGTGGGCTCGTAATGTGAAACTTAGTCGATGGTGAAGATATCACCATTGTGGGGGAACATCATCGTTCAAAACATAGAAGAGGCCACAACCTTCATAGCATACATGTAGCTATGTCCAAACAAGGTGTTGTAATCGAGCGAGGCGTCAATAAATTCAATGTCAATGAGAATGGTTTTTCCCTTGAGTTCAACAGGAACATTTTGAAAGATCCCTTTAGGAGAGGATGGTCATCCATCATAAGCTCTCAAAGTGATGGTGGATGGTATTAGCTCGGGGGAGCCAAGTTTCTACCATATGGTTTTGGACATGATGCATGTGGATGTGCCTTCATCAATGATGCATCGATGAACTTTGATGTTCTGAATTTTAACTGGTATTTGGAAAGCTACCAAAGTGGAGAGACAAGATTCCCCACAATCTAAATCAAAGGTGATGAGTCTAGTATCAGTTGGGTCAATTTCCCCCAAGGTGGAAAGCAATGATTTCCATTGAGTGGGACAGGTTTGGAGGACTTCCAAGATTGACATGGCTGTAGGAGATTGTGCCAAATCATCGACCAGGCTGTAATTGTGTGTCGCCCTAGTCTGATGGTTTTTGACATTCCATCGTAATGGGAAGTGAAGAATACAAAGGGGTGTTTTAGTGCTCGGGCATGGAATCATCAAAGGTTGTCTGGCTGAAACTAGAACTACTTCCGAAGTGATGGGAGTATATTCAGGGGGTGTGTTGTATTGACGAATGCGCATTTGTAGAAGAATTTCTTCTTCGCTAGTGAGGAGGATAGTGTGATCCGTCAGATTCCTAGGGTTTTGATACTGTCCCATTTGTGGTGGGGCAGGCTGTATTTCTTGTTGGGTATTCATCACACCTTGATGCGGAATAGGGTTTGAAACACCACCGTGGTTGGTTTTTGTACATATTGTTGTGGGGCCTGCTGAGGGGTAGGCGGCACTGGAGGACATGGTGCATTCATGGAATCTTTCATCCATTTGAAGTCGGCGATTTGGGGGCAATGGAGAGTATAATGACCATGCTCACTGCAAAGGGCACAAGGGAAGTTCGTCTGAAGGTTTTTGTTGTTATTTACCCCTTGGGGGTTTTGATTCCCTTGATTCTGGTTGCCCCTAGCAGGTGGGTTTTTTTGGGAGTTGTTTCCCCCTAGTCCTGGGTTATTATTGTTTCGGTTTTTTCCTTTCTTTTTGGCCTTGTTAGACGGATGGGCCGGATTTTCCATATTCATTTGTTCAAAATTTTTAAATTGTTGAATGGGAGAGGGTTGAACAAAGTTAACCCCAGCGTGTGGTTGTCCTTGTGGTGGGGCCATGTGCTGTGGAGGGCCAGGAAATGGAAAATACAGATTATTTTGTGGCAATGATCCGTAGGGTACATTGGAAGGCATAGTGCTTTCACTAGTGGTCAAGGTGTAAGCTAAGGTAGAGGGGGTACTAGAACTTGGTTGAGACGCATTGTGGGAGCCGACGTGGGTCCACTCATGGGCGGGAGGGGAACAACCAGGTATGGTGGCTGATAAGGGGGAGGAGGGTAATAAGGGGGTCCTCCATACACCGGTGGATGTTGGGGTGTACCGTACATAAATGGTGGTTGAATGTATGGGTTGTGGTGTGTTGTGGTACCAATCAATCCATCCGCTGAGTGAGACATCCCAGGTTTGTCCTGATTGAATGGTATGGGTCTCGGGGCGTCAGGTAGTACTGTGTACAAGTATCCTGACTGTGAGTAAATGAGGTTGTATTGTTGAGCCTTACTGATGGCTTCCTCTTTAGATTGGGGGAAGGTGGAGGCCATGTCTTTGGCAAGGAGGGGAATGAGTGATCTGAGAAACTAGTCGAGGCATTGTTGCTTGGTGGTTTCTTCTTTGCATAAACCACATCGTCAATACCATTCGTGAATGTGGTCAACGATTTGTGTAGCTGAGTTTTGTTTAAACTCAGAGAGAAATTCTAGACCATTGTCGTGGCGAATTGGTAGTTGAAAGAAGGTCAAAAATGTTTTGTCCAATGGTTCAAAAGTCACATGGGACCCTGATTTTTCGTCTACATACCACTTGGTTGATGGACCTGTGAGTGTGTGCTGAAATAACCTTAATCGAACGAAATTGTCCATGATGTTGTTTGAAGAGCACCATAAGTGGAAGGTCATGACGTGGTTGGCGGGATATTTGCCCACCTTTCCTTCAAACTTGGGAATGTTCGAAGGTAGTTTGGTAGGCATTGCAGGCCATCTGGGTCGTGCAAAATAGGATCATTGGTGAGCTTACTCAAATCTGGTATATTGAGGGAAGCTAAGTATGGCATCAGGAGTGGCGGTGTAGGATTAGTCCCAGCCATGGTGTGAGCGGTTTGTGTACCTGACCCGTGAGGGGGAGTAGGTGGGGTTGTACTTCCCCCTTGGGAAGAAGTTTGGCCCCAGCTTCCTTGTAAAGGAGAGCTAGTGGATGTTTGACCTTGGGAAGTGGACCCAAGCAAAGTGGAACCAAGAAAAGATGATCCTAATATAGTATCACTCATAGGGGTGTGGGGGAGTTGGGCCGATGAGTTGGCAAGACTAGGAACTCCTCCTAAAAGAGGGGGGAGGTTCTTCAAGCGTCTGGAACGATGGGGATTCTGTGGGTTCCCTATGATGTCCAACTAGAAAAGTGGATTTGTGTGAATGGTGATGAGAGAAATAAAATGAACAAGAGTCTTTGTTCATAATTTAAGACCTTCACAATATATCTCACAATCGTATGTAATCACAAGAGCATCATACATAAATCAATTGAAAAGAAGCATACATGTGGGTAGGTGTATTTTGTCCGCGTGGGAGAACAAAGAAAAAAAATGCTCTTGTCCTAAAATATGTAATGTCCTTCCTCTCAAATAGCATTGGACCTTCCAACAGTAGTCAACCGTGGGGTCTAAAGCCACCAGAAGAGGAACCAGTGAAGGATGAAACAATCAGTTATAATGAGGGGTAGAGGGTGCATATCCTGAAAGATCTGGCGATATTTCCCAATATCCACACAAAATCTGATCAAGGTGCAATTGCAACCCAGAATTTCCACCCGGGTAGATGTCCTAAAATTTGGTCACTAGGTACCTCGGTCAAAGTGTGACATTTATATTTTCGGCCTCAGAAATGGGTCACGGGTTGGATCCCTTCCAAGAGGTGGGTGCCTCAAGGGGGAATGCACAGAACAACCAGAACTCACCCTTCAACCCTTCACGAGTATCTCCCTACCTTATGGTGTAGGAACACTTGACTTGGATGATTTTAAAGTTCCCTATTTGTCAACTTCTAATGTTTGAAGATGTGAGAACTAGATAATGGGGAGTTATTTGGATGCCTATCTCCGAGATCCTATCTAGACTAAAAAAATTCTTTGTCACCTCCTGTGGAGGAAAACTTAGTGAGTTTTTAGAAAAAAATTAGATGTGGTTGTTTGAGAGATTAAGGGTGTGAACCAATCTCATTCAAATTAAGTGGGAGTGGATAGTTACTTCAAGAAAAAGTGGGATGTTTCAGAATCCCTTTGGAGGAAACCTACTTCAACCTCCATAATTCGAGATGAAACTATGTGAGTGAGTAGTGACTTTGAGTGTGAGCAAGCGATAAAATGTGTCAAATTTTTAATAAGTTAGGTGTCACCTTGCAGGATGTGGACTTCATGTGGTCCTTACAAGTCTTGATTACCTATCTTACTAGATGTCATTGGTACAACCTTGCAGAATTTTAAAGTCCCTAGAGAACTAGCATGTGGACATATGGGTCCTTACCAATCCTTTAAACTCCCTAATTTGATTTAATCTAAGAAGGCTTCAAAAACTATCCTAGATTGAAAGCATGTGGGCATGTATGGGCCCATTACAATCATCTTTAAACTCCCCTAGTGATTTAAACTAAGAAAGTAGCTTCAAAACTATCTTATCTTTGCAACATGTGGGCATGTATGGGCCCTTACAAATTTAAGATGTTTTGAAAGAAACTAAGAGGGGGCCCTAGGGGGGATTTGTCCCCTCCTAAAGATTTTTGTTTTTAAGGGAGATGAAATCTTCCCTCAATCATTTTTTTGATTCTCAAGATTGCTCTATGGTGTGAGAGAAGAGCATACTCAATGATTGAAGTTTGATTTCTGGTCCCATTGCAAGTGTTTATATATGTGATAGTGAATGATTCCAATTTAACTTTTACAATCAAAACAAGCCATCCATGTGGCAAAATGAAAGAAAAAAGAGGAAAATGGTATGGTTTTTAACCTCCTAAGTGCCTATGTTTTGACTAACCCTTCATGTGGAGAGGGAATCTAAGTGTGATGGATATTACAAATTGCATAGAATCGAGATTTAGAAGGTTAGGGGCCTTCAAAATATCAGAACAAATCCTTACAATGTTGAATTTCTGGACATATGCACGAGTCACAGAGTAGACAGAGGCACATGTGGTGCTAATGCGCAAATAAAAAATGACTTGTTGGCACATGGTGTGCAGAATGAGCTAAGAAACACATTGTTGTTGGTGTACGTGCTCGGAAGACGCACATGTGGGATGAAAACTCGTGCACATTCTGATACGTGGCCGAGAAGAAAATTTCGAATGGAATTCTCTTATCTCAGCTCCGAATTTATCTTTTTTTCAGGTAGGCTTGGGCCGATTATGATTTTTGCAAGGTAAACAGATAAAAAAGAAGTGCTCAAACAACACAAATAGGGAGGAAATTGATACCTCTCCCCGGTATGGTCGACAATCTGTTGTATCCTTTTCATCACTTGAATGAGAAAAAGAGGGACACTTGCAAGTCCAATTGGGTCAGCTGAACAAGACAGAAGGTAGTGCAAGAGTTAGACACATCAAGAACAAGAAATAAATAAAAAACTAAGCTAATAACAACTAAAGAAACAAAACTAAAGTGCATAAGGAAATTAGAACCAAAATCAACTAAACATTTGACCAATATTCATGCCACCAACGGATAGATTGTATTAGTGGGAAAACACCAAAGAGAAAGGGAGACTTACAGGTCCCCTCTTCCTCCAAGGGAGGGCTCTTGAATCCCCTATGTGAGAGCTCTTATTACAAATAGAAAACTAGAAAAGGAATTGGTAAAGAAATCCAAAGCTCATTCCCTCAAGAGGTGAGGTGAATAACTCAATGAAATTATGCTAGTATGCTCCAAGAAGGAAAGAGGTTCCTTATAGGAGAATAGAGCTAGCATAACAATACTAATAGATTCTTGAAAATATAGTGCACCCATGGCCTCTTTTTATAACAAATATTTGAGGCATTATCCAACCGGTCTTTAGTGTGAACGAGGGCCTCTTTAGGGAACCCTTAGATCTTTGACCATCCCCCTACTCGGATTCAGCTCGGATTTGAGTGTCAAATCGACTTGGGAGATGAACCAGAAGTGGGTGAGGGGCTGACAAGAACCATAAATGCGTCGTTCTCAGGTGTGCGTGATTTTTTGCATCCACAGTCGTGTGTTGGGCGCATGTGCGCCTTTCTGATGTTTTTGACCTATGCATGTGCGCGCATGCCCTGGAGTTCTTTTGCGCATGTTAATTTTTTAACCAGTTGTATAGTTTGTGCCTTTTTGGAAATGAATTTTTGAAATTGTAGGTGAACTAATAGATGTTTGGAGATGTTGGATTTCTGTAACCATTTGCGAACGAAATTTCAGTGATAGCAATCATTCTTCTGAGTTATGCGCCTACTAAATCTCTTAACTATACAGCTCCTCCATCTGTGACATATTTTACTTCGTATTGTCCTAACAAATGCATTCTAAGCTTTCCCAGGTGATGAAATGATTTACTGTCATAAATCAATACTAGATATCCTTCCTTGAACGTTTTCTTCTTGATGTGTCCATTGTGCCAAGCTTTGTCTCTTGATTTTTGCACTTGTTGATGGAATCCTACCAAGATTCGGTCTTCCTCCATGCTCAATAACTGATTCAGTCTCTCTTGTACTGCACCTCGTTCTTTCATTTGTGTGATAGTTGCTACATGCAAGCTAGGTACTAAAAACTCTAATGGCACCACTACTTCTTGGCCATAAACTAGTTTAAATGGCGTGTGCCCTGTCAACATTTTGCATGTAGTCATGTATGCCCATAATACTACTGGTACTTTGAGGTCCCAATCGTCTCTGTTGACATTACAAATATTTGTGAGTGTGTTCTCTAGAATTTTGTTGAAGGCTTCCACTATTCCATTTGCCTGTGGATGATACGGTGTGCTCTTCTGATGATGGACTTCAAACTCTTCAATCATCGCACAGATGGTGTTGTTTATGAAGTGTGTGCCTTTGTTTCTCATAAGAATTCTTGGGCACCTAATTCTAGTGATTACTTGTTCAAACAAAAAGTGCGTTGTTGTTTTTGTGCTGCAATCTTTTACTGGTGTAGCTTCCACCCATCTTGTTAAGTATTTCATCATGGTGATGATGTACCTTGCCCCTGTTCTTTTGGCTAGTGAATTAATTGGTCCCAAAAATTCTATTGCCCACTTGTCAAATGCCTGTAATGTTACTTGTGGTTGCAGTGGCATCTCGTCTCTTCTATTGGGTTTGCCTACCCTTTGACAAACATCACATTTTTTTACAGTACTCCTTCGAGTCTCTGTGAATCATTGGACGCCATAGTCCTGCGTGCAATACCTTCTACACAATAGATTTACCTGCATAGTGCCCTCCTACTATTCCCTCATGGGCTTTAGATAAAACTCTTGGTCTTTCATGCTCTAACACATATCTTCGCAAAATGCTATATGCGCCCATTTTGTATAGGTGTCCCACAATTAGTTGATAGTCGGTCGCGTGAACTACCAATTTCTTCTTCTGCGTGGTGTTATATTCTTGCGGCGCAATATGTGTACTCAAGTATTGAATGATATCTATGAAGTATTCATCAACAATCTGTACTGAGAATAACTATGCATCCGGAAATTTGTCTTTTAAATTCGTAGGTTCTTCTCCATTTGTGACCCTCGATAGGTGGTCAGGTCCTGCATTCAATTTTCTTGGTTTAAGTATTACTTCAAAGTTGAATTCTTGAAATAGTAGTAACCATCGACAGATTCTCCCCCCAACACTAGCATGTTGACTAGGTATTTCAGGGCTGAGTGATCTGTGAACATCTTAAAGTGTTTTCCCAATAAGTAGTGTCTGAACTTCTGCAGTGCGTACACCATGGCTAGGCCTTCTCTTTCTGTCATGTTATAGTTTTGTTCTGAATCTGATAACTTTCTTCTTGCAAATGCTATCGGGTTATCCAAGTCTCCCGCTCCTAGTTGTGCCAAGATAGCTCCAAGTGCTATCGTTGATGCATCTACATGCACATGGAATGTCTTTTCCCAATCCGTAAATACTAATATCGACGCGGTAACCATATTTTCCTTCAAGGTATCCAGACCGTGTTGACACTCGTCATTCCACTGAAACTTTGTATCCTTCCTTAACATCTTTTCCATTGGTGTTGTGATTTGTGCATATCCTTTGATGAATTTCCTATAGTATCCTGTGTGTCCTAGCATCGCTCTTAGCTGACGGACTATTTTTGGTGCTGGCAAGTTAACAATGATTGCGATCTTTGTCGAATCTACTAATAAACCTTGTTTGCATACTTTGTGGCCCAACAGTATCGCAAACGGTGTTCCAAATATGCATTTCTTGATGTTCAGGGATATCTGGCACTGTCTGCATCTTTCTAACATCAGCCATAAAACTTCCACATGGGTTTTCAACAAACTATAGATTGTCCAATCATCCAGGTATACTTCAAGAAATTGATGGATGAATTCCTTAAATGTTGCGATGACCACTCTGGAGAATATTGTGGGTGCATTCTTCAGTCCAAATGGCATGATTGTGTACTGATAAGATCCCGATTTTGTCGTAAATGTGGTCTTGTGTCTGTCCTCCTGTGCTATCTTAATCTGATGGTAGCCCGAGAATCCATCAGTGAATGAGTAAGCTTCATGTCCTCACACATTCTCTAACACTTCATCTGTGAACGGTGTAGGGAATGGGTCGTGTAGGCATGCATCGTTCAACTTCCTCAAGTCAATGCATATCTTGATCCCTCCTTGTTTCTTGTCCTGTACTACCATTGGACTTATCCATTCTGACTCCTCAACCGATTCTATGATGTCGGCTTTGAGCATCTTGTCGATCTCAGCTTTGAATTTCTATTTGTATATTGGGTTCAATCTATAGGGTCGTTGTCTAATAGGTCTCGCGTCAAATCTAAGTGGTGTCTTCATTTCTCCTAGTTCTCTGGCTATACCCTTCATCTCTATGAATGTTGTGGGAAAGAGGTCATTGTATTCACGCAACAACTCTGTGATGATTTCTATTGTTTTCTCATCCCAGTAATCTCCAATGCTGGCCATTTTGGGTTGCTCAGTTGTCCCGATGTCAACTTTCTTTACCTTGATTGGCACAAAAATGACTTCTGATTCTATGGGTGGTCTTTCCACATCTCTTTCACCTTCTACTTCTTCAATCTGGATATCACGCAGATCATCTTTGTCTGGTGCTTCCTCCTGTACATGGTAACATGACAATAGGTCCTTGACTTCCTACTTGTTCTTATGTTGTTCTTCTGTGATAAGTTATATTTTTGGTTCTTTAATGAATATTACTTCGTTGATTTGTTTAAGGGATGCATCTATGTTAGGGTTCTCATGCTCGAATGAGAAAGTGAATGTAAAAGTATGTTGCAATGTTGTCCATGTCATAGTTCCTTTGTGCAATTCCTGGTCTGTATACTAGTTCGTTGGTATGCCCTCTAGAGTATGTATGAAGTAATGAGGCCATTCCTCTGGGGGTGTCATTTTCCACAGCGTTTTTCACTTCTCCAAGTGTTCTGCTGGTGCCTCTTGTCCCTCATATTTCTAATGTTTGTTGTTTTTTTGTTCTACGTCGAACCTTATGCACAGTAATCACTTACATTGATACCAGTCTATGATTGTGTCTTTGTGTGCGCCCCACCATCTTGCAGGTGTGGCCTTGAGTGCTAGGTCAAGTGCTAATAGTCTCTGATTCTCTAACACTACATCTTCATATTGTGTCAAGAATGTTTCCACATTGTTTAGTTCATGGACACTGGGTGGTTCTCTGATTTCTGTGCCTACCCATCTTACTGCGCAGTCTATTCATGCACATCTTATCGTGGATACTTCGTGTAGCCTATGCTACCAGTTCTCTAACCCGGTGTCTAAGTCTGTTGCACATGAAGCAATGCTCCGCCAACTGAGTACCCGATCTGTAGTTAGGTTTATGTAATCCTCATCATGTGCAGTTATTCTGTACAACTGGACGATTTCCTCTAAGTCTGGGAAAGTAGGTTCTACAAACCTCTCCCCTTTTGATGGGTCTAATGGTGCGATGACCCTATATTCTCCGGACTCAAATGTCATTTTATTGGTTTTCAAATTGATTATGGCTTGGTTGTCAAATGCCCAATCCAAACCAAGAAATGTCGGGTAAGGTGTTGTGTCGTCCACTATTTCAATAACTTCAAATTCTGCTTTAGTGCACACTCCATCAATATCTACTGTCACTCCTTCCAGTCTACCTATTGCTAGGACTTTGTGTTGATTTGCTAGTTTCAATTGAACGGGTGAGTATCCTAATGTTAGCATTCAGTCTAAATTCCCTACTTGTTCATCTTCTTGTGTGTAGGTGATTAACTATTTTTGGTTCTAGCTTTTCTTCTGTCTCACTGCTACATTTTTCTAGGATGTTTTGCAATATCTTCACAGATGATGGATCACTTAATACTTATACACATGATTGCAAAAAGACTTTGATTGAACTTACTTGTCCCATGGGTTGCATACCGTTGGTATGATCCAATGATGGTGGCATCTCATATTTTGGTGCTTCCTTGTTTTGTTGCGCAGTTGAAGTCGACAATATGTTCTCCTTCTGAAATTCTTATCTAGCCTCTTTAAAGATCTCCTTTTCCTTTTGCGCGTTGAACTGCTTCCTTGGTTCAATGTTCTTCTTTACCCATTGGTTCTACACTGGTTCATGTCAAACTGCGTCATTTCCTATTTTCGTTCCTCCACGATTGACTATATTGATGTTTCATCCGTCATCCCTTGCTTTGGCTGAAATCCACTGAACATTCTAAATGTTATGGTTCCTCTTTTCCTAAATCTTTACTAGTAATGTCAGACATTCCTCTATATCGTGGTCCGATGCACGACAATACATACAAGTCGCTGGTGGTAGTGGACATTCCCATGCATAATGTTCTGGTTGTTGACAATTGTGACATGTGACTGGTCCTCTACCTCATCCGAAACCTCCTCTAGTTCATCCTCCTCCTCTGTGGCCTGCTCGATCACCTCTCAACGCGTTATATTGTGGTGCCTGATTATACTGTGCGATATTGTACTGGGGCTGTGTCGGGTTGTACTGTGGCTACGCGTTATTGTATGGTTGTTGCACAGTTGCACAGTATTATACTTCTACTGCACAATGTTGTATGAAGCTAGAACCTGGTTAAATTGTGGTGTTTCTTGCCCAATCAACGTTTCGGCCTGTACTCTATATGCATATGATGTTCTTTCTCACATCAACTCCATAGTTCTGCAATCTTTATCGTCATGGCCTACTGACTTATAAAAGGTGCAATTTGAACTCTTTGGGACTGTCTGGTATTTCTGCATCATCATGCAATGATAGGGGTCGTGACCCAGTTTCTTGCAGATTTTGCACCATAGTCCTCTCGGTGGCAACGGATTTGGCATTCTTGCTACCATATATTGTGCAAATGTTGGGCATTCGATCATGTGGTGTCCTTTCGTCCTGCATGTGGTACACCAAACGGCTTCTCGTTTTTCCTTGTTCTTATTCTGGTTCAGCTGAAATGTTAGATTCTTCAAATCCTCCTTCAATTATTCAATAGTTGGGTCTGTTTGTTGGTACTGGTTCTCTTCCAGTTGCAAGGCTGCCTACAAAGCCTCTGCCTACATCTGAAATTTTTGTTGTCGTAAAGGATATTTTAGTTGTGGGAGTAGTGATTTGACAAACGGGTGCCAATGTTGCATATCGGTCATAAGGTATTTTAACTTTCCCTTCAGTCACTTGAATCTCTGATCGATCTCCCATATAGACTCTCCTAGTTTCTATCTTATTTCGATCATCTCATTCATGTACTGATCCTCTAAGCTCGGCTTCTGGAACTCATTTATTAATAACTTCTTAATGTCATCCAGTGTCCTTATCATTCCAGGGGAACTGTTTGTGTCTAGACTCATGTACCAGTCTAGTGCATGGTCTCTTAGCATAATCGCTAGCTGCGCGAGTTTGGTATCTTCATCAGTGATCTGTTTTGCTTCCCAAATCTTTGCACAAATGAACAAATGATTCTCAGTGTCTTTTGTTGCTTCTCCTAGAAATTCTGGTAATCTGATGGTGGGATTCTTGTCCTGCCATTCTGAATATTGAACTACTACCTCCTCTGCACGGTGTAGATACTTGACTAGTGCTGCCTGAACTGGCTCCTCCAGTTGTTGCTCCTTGTGTAGATGTACTTCATGTTGTCAGACTTCCTCCGAACTTCTGTTGTCTAAATGGTGGTGTTCTCTTTAGTGTATTAGTCTCACATGGGTTTATGGGTTCCACACTGACATTAATATGGATAGGATGGTTGTCTTCTCCTCTCGTTCTTGGACCTCTCGTCTTCCTCTCGTATGTTGCGTGTAGGATTTCCTCAATTTTCTCCACATCCCGGAGATCCTCTACCTCTTCCTCATCACTCTTCAAGCCTTCCCTCATGGATACGACTCTCTTCTTGGTATTCACCTTGTATTGGTAGGGTACTCCGCTACGCGTATTTCCCATTGATGCCAAGATCCACTAGATCTGGTCGTCATCCATCATAATCGGGTCCAAGGGTTCCTCCTCCTTCTTTCCTTTATCCTTACCTCCTTCCATTTCTCCTCTCTATGTCAGTGCTTCTCCCCTTCCCCCATGCACGTAGGGAAGTTTAGCTATTTGATTCCATTGTCATTACATATTTGTTATATAGTAATATCTTAATAGAAGTATACAGTGATCGAATGTACCTTCCTCAGGGTCCGCATGGAAATTTGTGCTTTGCTACACTATATGACTTTGTTGTGTCAACTACAAACTCCGTTATGAAGCCTTCCATAATACTGTCAAGCCAAAAGTCTACTACGCAGGTGAATTTGTTGTTCACCTGCTGTGACTACTCAATCTGTACTAGGGTCCAATCTAGCTGTCGAATCTGGTTCGTCACGTGGTTGTCCTTCAACCTTAGTATCCACTCCTGCAGTAGATGTGAAAAATTACAGAAAAAGACTTCGTGTAAATCAGTAAACACGTATTTATCCATATATTTGTGAGGTGTTATTCTATGGTTTCTATTGTCTTTCTGTGCAAACTCTAGCTCTTTGGTTCTCAACCAGCTTTCGATTTTTTCTTTCATAGGGTTCCACGGTCTCAACATTCCCTTCTAATGGCTCATTGCTCTCTTCTTTTATTTGTTCTTTTAACTCTCAATATATCTCCTCTACTCAGTCCTCTCTCATTCCTACCAACGACAACATAACCATTTGTTGGTTACTCTTCCTTCTTTACCGTCTGAGTTATTGACCCAGGATTCATGTCTTTCGGGTTTCCAACAAAGCCTCTAAAACTATCGACCCTCCTGGTAAACCAGAAGGCAACACAGCACACAGACATGTTGCGCAGTCTCACCCGAGATAGCTTTAATGGGTGGTTGTAAGACTTAGGTGTTTACAGCTTGAAATTGAGTATGAGATATGAGATCGGTATTCAGAGAAATCTACTATAGTTTGTGATTGCAATCTACTATATTCGTGACTATGCATTACCTTCAATAGTTTATTCCCTTAACATCACAACTATATTTCATAGCAATGTAATAACTTGTTCATTAATTAAGCACAACAATTAACTGTTGAAAGAAGATAAAGATATGCATGCATTCATCACATTACACAGATATTACCGTGGTTCACCCCCTCCTGGGATACATCCACAAAGATTTGGCTCTCGACTCTTTTATTATGGTAGTTCTGCATCTACAACGCCGTGCACTTACAATTCTCCTTAGATGGGTAAGATATATATGAGGCAGACTAGATCGCACCAGGCTTCTCACCCTGTGATCTAATCCTCATATATTCCTTCTCTCCTCCCCTCTAGCTCAACAACTTACAAAATAGTACATAACAACATTACATTTCACATCAACTTGTCCATATCTAAGATGGAACAATAATGCAAAATCCCAATCTTACCGAACTCTAATGCCAAAAGCAACCAACTCCCTATGATACCTATGTATCTATATTTATACATTTCAAGCTCTTCAGTCGTTTACAATACATTACCAAAACCCTAACCCTACTGACGTTAGGTCTTCCTCTCATGCGCGCGTGTTGTTCTTCCTTCCAGCTGCCGCTTTCCTTGTGCATATTTTCTTGCATGCGCGCGTGTTGTGTTTCCTTCCAGCTGTTACTTCAATTTCTGCATGCTTTCTTTCCCCATGATCATCCTTCTTTCCACTTCGGCTTGCTGCCAACAACTAGTGAAGAAAGGAGAGGACTCCCCATTGATCAGAACCACAAATGAGGATCTAGCCACATAGCTCATAATCCAATTTATAGAGTTTACATTGAACCCAATTTGTACAAGTATCAGACGTAAGAAATCCCAATTAACACAGTCATAAGCTTTTCTTAGATCTAGTTTGATAATCATGCCTTTTTGCTTTCTAGCTTTGATACTGTGTATACATTCTTGCGTCATTCCAATGGTGTCCAATATTTGCCTGTCCTTCAAGAACCCAAGTTTTTCACTCAAAATATCCCTCGAGAATATGGGTTTTATTCTATTCGCAATCACCTTGGAGATCATCTTGTAGCATAGATTGCAAAGCGCAATAGGTCTGTAATCCCCAAAGGTCCGAGGATTATTCTCCTTTGGTATCAGCGCCAGGAAAGTGGTATTCAAGGAGCTTTTAATCCTCCCTCTAATTCTTGTGTCTTTAGCTAATTCCAACAGATCATCCCCCACAACATCAAAACAAATTGTATAAAACTCAATCATCCAGCCATTCGGGCCTGGACTTTTATCAGTTGCAAAGAGTTTTAAAAATATCCCAAATTTCTTGTTTGGTGACCAGTCTATCAATGAGAATAGAGTTCTCCGCAGAAATAAAGCGTGGAAATAGTTTGACAAGATTCAATTGTTCCACAAGGGAAATGTAGGGATCCGCAGTGAACAGCTTTTTAAAATATTTGTTTTCCTCGGACTTTAGAGCCTCTTGTCCTCTATGTTCCTACCCAAGTTCATCACAAATCTCCCATATATGTTTTTTATTTCTCTTTGCGCTTGCATATTTATGGAAGTATTTAGTATTTTGGTCCCCACATTTTAACCAGATTGCACGACTCTTTTGTCGCCAATGTTCTTCTTCGATGAGAAGGAGGTGATTACGTTCAGTCTCCAGGGACTTCAGTCTACAATCATTGTTTGGGTACAAACCAAACCTTGGTAAATTTAATAATGCCACCCTAATTTCCTCCTCAAGAGTGGTTAGTCTTTTTTTATTTTCACACTGTCTAAGTCTAGCCCATGATTTAATCCAAGCCTTTAAAACTTTTAACTTCCATACGAACCTGATCTGGATATCCGGTTCCAACAGAAAGTTGGGATCCCGCAAAACCTCATTAATAATAGGCGTGAAATCCGACTCATTCAACCACGAAGGATTTAACTTGAAGGGATAGGCCACCGAAAACTGTTGAAAGTCAAACTGGGCTACCACTGGTGCATGATCCGAGACAAAAGGGAGGTCCACCCAAGTACGAAACCTTCCCACATCATTTAGTAGGATTTCCAAGACAAGAACTCGATCCAGGAACTTTGAGATACTATCCAAACCACTTCTGTCATTCCTCCAAGTAGGAACAATCTCGTCCAGTAATAAGTCAATCAAATGATTATCCAAAAAAAAACACTTGAAATAATCAACAAGTTTATCCAGTTGTGCAGTCACACCCCAGACCTCATCAGCTCCTGTTGTAAAGTTTAATTCCCCTACAAAAATCATATTTTTAGAGTCTAGCAGGCCCCCCAATGCCACCCGATCCCAAAATATCTTTCTCTCGACACAGGGCCCATAAACATTTAAAATACAAATATCATGTTTGTTTTCTAGTGAGATTCCTTTGAGAATGATACCCCCGCTGCATAGTGAAGGAGTCAGTACAAACTTATTTGGGTCCCACGTCGCCAGGAGCCCACCCGAATTTCCCACAGAGCTAACCACACAAGAACACCAATTTGGAACAAACTTCAGCATAAAGAGACGTGCCTTCTCCTCATATACTAGTGTCTCTTGTAAAAATATCACATTCGGTTTGACTTTTCTAAGAACTCTACGCATGGAGGCTTGTTTTAGGGTCCCCCCCACCCCTCATATGTTTAGGGATAAAAGGATCATGATCTGGCTTGTCCAAGGGCTTTCATGCCTCTAAGCACCCTAGAGTCTATAGAAGAAGGAGAGATTACAACAGGTGCGGTCACCATGAGAATAGCCCTCTTTCGGTAACTTCTCGTCTTAATCGTGGATGTCTCAAATCCCAATCCTTTAGACCAAGCATAACTTGATCCAACCCCCCCATAATAGAGTTCAAAATGGTTCACCAAATCGGTAGATCCCAGAAGAGTTAAAATATTTTTTCCTTGAAAATTTGTGAGTGACACCGTGGAGTCAACGTCACAGAGTAGTGGGACTAACGACTCCAAAGTCTCCCTAAGTGAGCAGTCACCAGGTTCAGTCTCCTGATAGCCTGATATTAAAAAAGGCTTAGTCCCCCCCACTTCTTCCCCCACGCGAGAGATCTTGGGAAAATTTTGGAGTTCAGGTAAGGAAATCCTCAAATTGCAAGAAGGACTGACAGAGGTCGGGGTACACACCCTTGGTTCCGACCGAGTGGAGTGGGCCCTTACCGAGCCATGTAAAGACTTGTCTTCCACTGGATTAATAGTAAAGTCACCAACAGACGCAGAAACCAACTTAGGGGTAAGGGGGTTCTCAAAAGATGTGGAAACAATCAGATAAACTGGAACATGGTCACAAGGAGTAATTACAGACTTAGCCCTCGACTGTGATGGCGCATCCAATGCAATATTTTCCCAAGGGGTGAGCGAATTAAAAAAACTAGGACATTGAACTTTTAGTTTACCTATGAGAGTGTCTGAGCCTGAGCCGGTCGGAGAGTCCGAGGAAACAGGACAAGGTACTTCTTGAGCTGTCAAGGTGAACCCTAGAAAATCACATCTTGGCATTTGCCTGAGACGAGAGTTCTCCGAATCTTCCTCCTCACATACCCCTGACAAGAATTTCTCAAGTGTCCAGTCCTTTGACAGAGGGTACACCAGAACGGTAGTCCTAAATAATCAAGTCTTTGTGTAATGAATTGATCACGCCACTATATGTCCATCATTTCCAGAAGATTGGAGTGAATATCAACCTCCACCAAAATCCTACCAAGCTTGTGATCCGATGCACACAAATAAGTCTCATCAACACAAATAAAATGACCTAGAGCATTTCCAATGGTTGTTAGTGCTTTTTTATTCCACAAATTTAATGGTAGACCAAGTAGTAGTACCCACAAGTGCCTGAGTTGAAAATAGTCATGTGCAGGATCAAAGGAGATCCTCCATATTTTGAGCATCAAGCTCCCACCATCATAAGGCCAAAGCCTACTAAGGATTTTCACTATGTTGTCCGTTGAGTGAAAATTGAAGCCGGACCAACCTCCCGAGAGGAAAAATAATTCCGGCGTATAGCCCAGCAAAGGTGACTAGTTCGACTTCACCTATGTAAGTAATGGAGTGGTACAATGTGAGCGATAGGAGAACCTACCAACCAGAGTGGTTAGGGCCAAGTTCACCGCTTCCTCTAGACCCAAATCATCTCCCAACACCATTTTCCAATGTGCCTGGTTAGGCAGCCACAACTTTTTAACATACTGTCGCTTAGGAAAAAACTTATGACCAACAGAGCTAGTCTCTCCACCACCCAGTCGCTTGAGAGAACCATTTGTAACAACACACCCAGGAGAAGCATGTACATAATGCTCATTAACCAGCCTCAAACGATTAACTCTGTCCTCGTGAGAGAAGGAATAAGGCTCCAATGGATTCTTCATTACCACATGAGAGGGTTCAAGGGAAGGTAGGTGAACATATAATGAAGGCGTGTCAGTAACATTAAAACGACTTGCCTGTTTCCAGGCTACCTCGTCAACCGCACTCATAAGTGCATTGATGGCTGCTTTTGTCATGGAAGCAGCTGGAGCTAGAGAAGAAGTGCCACCTGACTTCCACTGAAGGTAGCTCGGGTTTAAACACCAGGAAAAACCACTATCCAAGAGGGATAGGTAAAGCCAAAGTTAAGTGTAAGTAGGCCACCAGACTGACAAGACAAGCAGTTATAAACTCATGTCAGATCCAAGAAAAAACAAACTTAAGCCTAAGCCCTGTGGAGTGCACTATGTGTGGTGCTCCAAAGGAACTAGTAGCACTAGGTCCCACAAAATTAACGCCAAGGAAGCTTTAACCACCATTAAAAGAGTTGGAAACTATGAAGGAAATGAAAAAACTACCCTAAGTATAGAGGATCCCCCGAAATACCAATTGGAGTGGCAACAATGCCATTTGAGACCACAAAACCTAGCTAAGTAAGGAGGATACCTCAGAGACCCTGTCAGGATGACCTCCACGCCATTAGAGGCCACCAAAATAGTTGCAGGTTTTCAAAAATTCTTTCTCACCTCCCCAATTAACACTAGAGATTTTGTGCTCTATATTTCTTACATAAGTAGAAATATCTAATTTATAAATATCATATATATATGAATTTTGAATCTTATCATATTTATGTAAGAATTTTAAATTTTATTAAACATATTTTATGTAAAATCATTAAAATAATTAAATGAACAATTTCCCTTCCACACAACAATTTGACTACTAAAGTCTACAGAGGTGTACATACCGCACCCCCCTCTGAATTTGAACCTATGACCTCCTAGGAGGGAACACATGTTCTTAACCATTAGGCCCACTCAAGTGTATGAAAGAAAATTACAAAAAAAACTATTTACACTACTTTCATTCTACGATTTCATGCTCTCATATTATGGATTGATGTAGCCATGTGCTTTTTATAAGTCTAGATTAAGCTTTTTGCTACTCATTATTGATGGTATTTCAAAATGACCTTATAATTTCTAACCTCAATACCTATATTCCCAACATTTCTAAACGACCTTATAATTTCACCTCAATACTTATATTCCCAATATTTATAATGATTGTGGAAGGTTTATTCTCATAAAGTTAATTAACAATATGCCGAGGTTTCAATCTTATTAAATAGAATAATATTTATTAAATTTACAATGGTATTGAATAAAGTAATTTTAAACATTTTATATAGACACTTTTAAGTTATAAGCTATGAAGAAATAAAACATGCAAGATGAGGACAATAGCTTTGGCGGAAAAGGCCTCAAGCCATATTCTTGATTTTGTATTCATTTTAATGATACAAATATATAATACAAGAATGAAACCACATCAATTTCTCTCACATCGACACCTCATCGGGAGAAAAGGTAGGAGGAGGAAAAATAGGAATCTAGAAACACACTTTGGATAAAAATTATATCCTAGAATGTGAAATACAAATATTATATACTAGGTCTTCATGATTGTATAAGAGTCAAAGGCTAACATTCCCCCCCTCAATCATAAGTCCAAACAATAATACCAACAATGCAACATAAACTGGTACATCTACAAGTCTTCATGTTGAAACTCCCGATCTGAGCCTCAATGAGAACTACGTGAAAAACCGCCAAGTCTGGATGCTGAAAACTCTAGAAAATCTCACTATGTAATCATGTGAGCCAAAATTCTTGTAATTTGGTCACTAATGTGAACTCCAATCTGATGAGAGCAAACCAAGAGAAGTGAATCAACTACAAGTTTGACACATCCCTGAAAATGCTTGACTACTCAATCAAATGTCAAGTTGCAATGTAGAAGGATCCAACTGTCCTTTTCTAGGTCAAATGACCATCTACGTGAACAAAAGGTCCACAATATTTTTCTCAAATTCAACATCCCAATCATGTATCTTTTGTATGATTCAATTGTAAGACATTGAACCATAATTCTTCCAAAGTCTACCATCTACAGATTGCAGTTGCCTTAGTGAATGGATTCATACTAAAAATATATATCATTTAGGTCAAGCTTTGGTTGGTAAGAGCCTTTGAAGATTATTAAAAGAGGAAGGACTCTGTAATATCGTAATGAGGAAAACATACTTTGAACCATTATCTTTTAAGGATTGGATATGGCAATAAGTAAAATCTACAACAACAACGTCTAGAGTGCACTAGTTAAAGCCTTTCCAATTATTGGTGGAAGGTTGGCTGGAAGGTGGGAAATGGGGCCAAAGTGTGAATAAGAAGTGATCCTTGGGTGGGAAGTGTAGGAAATTTCAATCTCCTAGATCCTATGATTAATACTTTAAATATGAATAATATATATTATTTGGCAAAGGTAGTGGATGTTGCAAGTCTTCAATACACAATTAAGGTTAGAATAATGCAAGCATGATAGGGTTGCAAGGGGAGGAAGCAATATGTCAAACCCATATGTTCAACAACTAAAACAGAGTGCAAATGAGCTTAGGGAGGAGGAGGATGAAATTGTATAGCATATCATCAAGAAGATACATTGCTAGGTAAGGATATCAAGATATGTTCCAAGGAGAAGGAAATTGACAAGAAATGGTGGGTGAATCATATTTGGAAAATAACAACTTTGCTAAAAAAAGAGTGTTTTATGGATAGTCCTTGCAAACAAAATATTGAATTAGGGAAATTGTAAAAGAAGAATATGGTATCGTCCAAGGAGATGTATTTTTTGCAAAAATGATAGAGGCACTCCCACACTTTTGATAGCATGTCCTTTTACCAGGTCAGTATGGGAGGAGATAATGCAATTATCAGGGGAAAAGGAAAATGATAAGGAGGCTTTGTAGTGGGATATTTGGAAAACTAGTTCAAGGATAAATCTATCAAGGCTCACAGAGGCCTCCCATGCATAGTTATGTGCTCTTTGGTTAGTAACAAATGAAATGATATTTCAACATAAAAAATGTTTCCCCTTCAAATCTATTATCAAATTAAGCATGCTTATGAAGGTCTATGGAAAAAACAGACATACAAGTCTCCAAGAGTGGTCACTAGCCCAAACATTGAGAAATCAAATCCTTAGGGGTATTTTGATGGTGCTAGTAAAGAAAATTTAAAACACAATGGAGTGGGAGGTGTCTTATTCCTATCAGTAGACCATCAAATAATCATTTCAAAGCAACATTGGGAGTTGGAACAAATAATTAGGTAGATCTAATTGCTCCTCTTTAAATGCTAAAGAGGTTAGCAGTGAAAATGTGAGTGGTTCAATTGCAAAATATGGGGGTTTCTAGGTTGATCATATACTAGGCAAATGGTATAATCAATATGCAAAATATGCCATTTATACCAGTCATGGAAAGTATTAAAGAATATAAATAATAAATTGTAAAAAAATGTTTTCTTCATGTATATAGAGAATTGAATATCGATGTAGTTGCACTTTCTAAAGAAACCCTTGCTATTCTTCCAAGCAATTTCAAGTCTAAAGAAAGGAAGGAGGGTTCCCAACCTACAATCACAATCGATCCATATATGACTAGCAATTGTCTACTAATGGAGAATACATTCAGAAAATGGTGATTTCATTTTTTTTCATAGAAAAAGTGGTGTAAGTTTACGTGAAAGCAATGTTGATGAATCCTTGTAAAACCATTAAGGTTTTTAACATGCATATATACATATATTATATTCAAGCCCCTCTTTATGATACATTGATTTGAATATTGGGTTGTTATGTTTCTTCTTATGATGCATTGATTTCATCATGAAGTTTTTATGTTTCTTCCTAGGATGCATTGATTTTGACATGCAAGTGTTATATTTCTTCTTACAATGTATTCATTTCAACATGTGATTGTTATACTTCTTATTAAGATGCATTGATTTCAACAAATATGGTTGCTATGCTTCTGCTTACATTGCATTGATTTCACCATGAAGTTTTTATGTTTCTTCCGATGCATTGATTTCAACATGACATTATTTCATTACAACATTGTTATTTGGAAGCTAACTCCCTACATTGTAACCATTAATGTTTGCTCAAAATGAAACAACCTATTACACAAAAAAGAGTTTACATGTATTATTTTCTATACATATTTAAATATAACTCCATGTTTTATACGAACCTACATTTTCATTGTATATTGAGAGATACATTAATTGTTTGGGAGTGAAAGATAAGGGTCATTTGGTAGGCCCTCCCATACAAAATTCCACTCTTTGTGAAAAGACAACATCTAAAAAACCCCTTGTTAACAAGTGAAATGCTTGCATTCATGATATTCGACTCCACCCATGTTGCTTTCAATTAATGAAAACCACAAATCCTAAAATATATGAGAGATTGAATGCAATGCGTTGAAATAGAAAAAACTTGAAAATTGCATGATGTTCTAGCATTATCACTAGGAAATGTAATGTAATGTTTCTTATTTTATGATGTTCCAACATTATCATTGAAATGTAATGTTTCTTATGTAGATGGAGCCACTTTATCATTAGGAAAACCATGAACTAACTTCAATTTCATAGCCAGTTTTGAAGAAAAGGCATAGCTTTTGGTTTTAAATGGTTGGTACTTTAATTTGACCAATGAATATCCACCTTATAAAAACAAGTGCCACTGCATGTTAATGTTGAAAATTGAAAAAATGAAAAAACGAAAATGGTTGAAACTTAATCTGCTTAAAACTATTATTGACATATATTTAGTTTCACTGTTGCATTCCCTTCCCGTTACCTTGGTTTTCTTCCTCCCCCGTAGGCCCCTACTCTAGCTCTAATGCTACAACTACTACCTACATCTCTGCTACCTTTGCAGTTCTAGGTAAGTAGCTATGTTACCTTTGCAGTTCTAGCTAAGTAGGCAATACAAGGAAATAATTTTATATAATTACTTTAATTATAATTGCTACTTTTGCAGTTTTATAATTGCTTTAATTATTAGTTTTGGATTACATACAATTACTATAATTGCTTTAACTATTAGTTTTGAATTACATATAACTATTATATTAAAATATTAAAAAGTAGATATAAACAACTTTACTGTTAATTTTCTTTGTTATAAAAGAGAATCTTTGTGAAATTAAAATAATAATAATAAATAAAAATAAAAATGGTTTCTGTTTTTTATTTTTTTTTATATTTCAAAATATACCATTTTTTATTTTTTATTTCAAAATATACCATATTATAAAGTGAAAATAACTTATAAGTATTTAGTTATAGTGATATATGATATTTAATGTTTTGTATATTGAAAGATATATTTTAATATAGTATTTAATGTCATACATATTTGTTTTTTTTTATTTCGAAATATACCATGTTATAAAGTGAAAAGAAGTAATCATTTATAATGATATATGGTATAATATATATTATATTATATTATAATCGACAAGTTGTAAGCGATGATTTTTTGAAAATGTTCGAGGGTGGGAATTCTAACTAGGAGTTGCAGGTATCATGGAGGCTGATCAGTTTTTTCAAGGTTACTCCCCTGATTAGTTTCAGGTAAAGGCTTCCATCGGAGGGATGATGGATCTCTTTAGGCTTCGTGGGTTTTCCCTGGTTTAATAGTTTTTTTTTGCGGTAATGGAGGGGGATTCTTTTTTGGCGAGTGTTTTAGATTCTTAACTTGTTCTTTGCTGCCAAGTTATTTTTAGTAGGCTGGATTCCCACTCATCCTTCCACTAACCATCACCTCGGCACGAATGGCATAGAAGATCTTTATTGTTGCATTGGTTTCCTCGCTGACAGGACCTGAAGTGACGGGTGCACAGTCTTATCATTCTTTATTTCTGACTGTCCCTCTTTAAGTTTTACTTAATCGATGAGACAATTCATCTGACGGTTAACAATCTCCTCCTAAGGTGTCAGACGATTAAGGTTGTCTGGGAACTTTGGTATGGATCGTGAGGTCAACGCACTCTTAGGTGTGGCTGATGAGGAGCCTTGGGAGCAGGCGAGCTTCCTTTCATCGGTGGACGAGCTATGCAGGCATAAAGGTAGCAGGTTCTCACTTAATGAGAACTTTAATGAGCCTCTAACACACTTGGTGGAGTTACCACTACCCTCAACCTCTGGTTCTAAGCATTTGCACCATCCTAGCAGAACGTTGGGTTTTTCACTCAGCAGGGAAGCTTCCATTCTTCCTGGTGCGGTCTCTGAGGTTTATCCAGTTGAATGTGTTGATAAGATGAAGGGAAACCAGGGTAATGGGTATAAAGTTGTAGGTTTGAAGACTAACACAGATGCTCAGGCATCAGAGTTTCAAGGGGGTCGCACGAAAGGAAAGAGGGGATTTCTAAAGCGTCTTGCGCGAGTGTGGAAGCCTATGAAAACAAAACACAAAATGGTTATGGGTATGGATGTGGGCCACGAAGAGTCATGTACTCTTTCTTTGTGTGCTCTGGTGGGAAGGTTGGCATACCGAGCTTTATGCAATATGACCATTGCAGAGTGGATGCAAGTTACCTAGGAACCTCTGTTGGGTTATTCTCCGGTCTTATTGACCCTGCCGAGAGGGTGGTTCAGCTTTGTGTTTAAAAGTTCAGAAGATTCAACACAAATTTTAGATAGGTTTTGGGATTTTGAGGGTGGTAGTCTGATGTTGAAGAGGTGGCGAATTAGGTTTGACTCGTCAATAGAATATTTTAGCTTCTGCCACCTTTGGGTCTTGCTCTCGGGCCTACCGCTCCAGCTGTGGAACGTCATAGCCTTGGAGGTGATTGGCAATGTATTAAGACGTTTTATCAAGGTTGATGAGGTAACATTACAGTCTCCGGAAAAGAGGATGGAAAAATTACTTACGGAAGTGGACATCCATGCAAGACTTCTGGAAACACTGGAGATTGAGTGGAGGGGTCTCCTACTTGTTCATAGATTAGACTATTTGGGTATCTCATTTCGTTCTACTCTCTGTAGGCGAACTGGCCATCTTCGGAAGGACTGTCATCAAGTTTAGGGGCTACAGTCGAGGAGGAATCCTCGGAGGACATTCCAACCGACTGTTACTCCCCTGGGATGGACACGCAGGAGCTGGGAGCTTTTTCGGGTGCGAGGGATATGGATAGTCCAGAATATTCGAATAACACATTCATAGGTAAGTTAAAACACTATTGTCCATCTCTGTATTTCACCTTATCTGCATGGGAAAGAGACCACCTAGATAGTTTTTTTCCTTTCAGATTCGTTACACCCGTCAATGATTGTTAAGAGTAAGGTTACTAAGACTGTACTAGAGACTTTAGATTCGTTAGATGCACGGATTGAGCCCTTACCTGTCCCTGTATCTACTCAAGAGATGAGTAAAAGTGAACTACCCGAGCCTTTGATGGTGGAATATTCACTTTTTGTCCTAGGTTATGGAGAACATGTCTCTAGTGATCAATCCTTGGATAGTATGATTATGGCTTTGGTTCCTACCATCAGAGAGGCTTCTAGTCCTATTCCAATTCCGACTTTCTTGGGGAAGGAAGTTGTGGTTAATGTTGGGTCTAGTGGTGTTTCTAGAAGATCTACATGTGATGGGGTTTCAAATGGAAAGGACCTTACATGGTCACGGGGATTGGGGCTTGAATTATCACTTATCAAAACTAGAAGTGCCCGTAAAAAGACGGGGATGAACCTTTCCTTTTTGACAAACCAACTTTCTTCCAACACTGATTAGGGGGCGCTTAGAGGCACAAAATCCCTTGCAAGGGATAAATCATGATCCTCCTCTCTCTCAATATCATAGGGGTAGGAGGACCCCTAAAATTGGCCCCCCATGCGTAGACTTATCACAAAAACTTTACCCAATATTATTTTCCTACAAGAGACGCTGGTGGACGAGGAGAAGACAAGGAATTTTATGTATGCACTCGTGACTTGTGTTGTTAGTTCTGTGGGGAAGTTGGGTGGCCTCTTGGTGTCTTGGGATCCCATTTTATTTGAATTATTTCTTGTCCTAAGCTGTGGCGGTATTTTTTTGTCAGGTTCCAGCTTAGTGGATAAAAGGGGGCTTTCTCTTATGAATGTATACGACCCTTGTACAGACCGCAAGCAATTATGGGAAAAAGTGGAAGGCAGGGAATTGTTAGCTCATGGTGATTTGATAATGGTTGGGGACATGAACTTCACGATAAATTCAGAAGAGGTATGGGGTACAACAACATTGGTTGACCCATTGGCGGTCTTTTTCAAGGAATTATTTGAAAAAAATAAGTTAGTTGATGTGGCACCTGTCGAATTGGTTCCTATGTGGCGTAATGGTATATCTGGAGAGTATGGAATTGCTAAAAGGATTGACAAAATCTATGTGGCGGAGGATCTTATTTCGCCAACTATGAGATACATGACATGGGTGGAATATCCTTTCTTATCAGATCATGCTCCAGTCTTACTTCAATTGGGCATTGGGATGCCGACGGTTGCACACCCTTTTAATTTTAATCTAGCATGGTTGCGTGAAGACTCTTTTGTCACTATGGTTCGCGAAGTGTGGAATGATTCTTAGCTACAACAAGTTGTGGGGGCGTCAGGGAGATTAGTTGGGAAGCTCTTACATCTAAAAAATCGGGTTAAATTATGGTCCAAAGAAAAATGCTTCCAGGATAAGATAGAATTGGAAAATCTTGAAGTTGAATTAGTTGCTCACTATAACCAGAAGAATCAAGGATTATACAATGAATATTTTGATCAACGATTGATTTTTTTAGAGTCTAAGCGCAAAAAAAATCTACTGGACAAGGAAGAATGATGGCGCCAAAAGAGCAGTGCCATTTGGATAAAAAGTGGAGATAAGAATACAAAATTCTTCCATCATTTTGCAAGCTATAGAAGGAACAAAAAACACATCTAGGAGATAAAGGATGAAGCAGGCCTGGTTCATACAGGCCAGGAGGCCCTAAAGGATGAAGCAACATTTTTCTTTAATTCTTTCTTTCATGATACAGGACAAAATCACATTAGGGAACAAATAGATACAGTAAGGTTGTATCCTAGGCTTGTTATGGAGGAAGAAGTAGTAAATCTTGAAAAGCCATGTACCAGTGAGGAAATTTTAGAGGTACTAAAAGGTTTTACAAAGGACAAAATTCCAGGTCCAGATGGGTGGACTGTCGAATTTTTTCTATACTTTTACGAGTTGGTTGGACAACACTTGCTTGATATTGTGGAGGAGACTAGGATCCGAGGTGAGGTTATCAAACCGATCAATTATACTTTCATTGCATTGATTTTGAAAGTTAACAGTCACAACTCTTTTAATGACTTCCGTTCAATTGCATTGTGCAATTTGTGTTACAAGATTATTGCAAAAGTAATAGCGAGGAGACTCAGGCCTATTCTATCCGGCACCTTGTCCGAGGAACAATTGGGTTTGCTGAAGGGAAGACAAATTTTAGATGCCATAGGCACTGCTCAAGAGTGTCTACATAATATAAAGGATAAAAAACTACAAGCAATCATCCTAAAGATAGACTTGAAAAAGGCCTATGACTGCACAAATTGGGATTTTCTGCGGCTTATGCTTCTCCAATGTGGTTTTGGACTTCTTACCACAAACTGGATTATGGGTTGTGTTACCTCAACAACTTATGCCTCTGATCAATGGTGAGGCCACTAAGTTCTTCCAAAGTGGTAGAGGGTTAAGAGAGGGTTGTCCATTGTCGCCTCTCTTGTTTATTCTTGTGATGGAAAGACTTAGTCTTTCTCTTAAAAAAGGACAAGCAGAAGGAAAGTTGACGGGTATAAAGGTTTCTAGGATTATTAAGATTCTTCATTTGCTCTTTGTGTATGACGTTCTAATAATGTCCAAAGCTTCGATCCTAGAATGGAAAGAAATCAACAAAATCCTTAATGTTTTTTGTTGTGTGACGGGTTTGATGATTAACGTCCAAAAGTCTTCTTTTCTTCACTACGGAGTTCAACAGGACACTCTAGATGCTTTAAAAGACTTATTTCACTTCAACTTCATGAATCTTTCAGAAGGTTTTAAATGCTTGGGTTTATTTTTAAAACCCGATAACTACAAGTCGAAGGATCGACAGTGGCTCATCACAAAGTTCAAGAACCGAATAAGTCACTGGTGCAATCGGTGGCTTTCACTGGGGGGTAGATATGTGTTGATCAAAGCGGTTTTAGAGAGTCAGCCAGTCTATTGGATGGCTTTGGCTCACATCCCAACATCAGTACTAAATCGGATCTGCAAGCTAGTTTTTTCCTTTCTTTGGTCAGGCAACAAGCAAAAGCAGAGTTACCATTTATGTAGATGGAGACCATTACGAAGCCAAAAAAAATTGGAGGGTGGGGGTTGAGAAACATTTTTTGTTTTTATAGGGCTCTGGCGACTAATAATTTATGGAGAGGCTTGATGAAGAACGGTATTTGGCATCGGGTGATAAAGGATAAGTATTTACCCCACGGTTCTGTGATGACATGGTTGAGATCGGATTCCTTCGTTACGTCACACGGATCCCAAACATGTAAAAACATCCTGAATACTTTACCTCTGATCTTGCATTGGCTTGCATGGAAATCGGGTTCAGGAGAATCCATAATTGTTGGGAAGGAAGGAATTTGGGGCTTGGGGAAGGATTCAATTTTGTCCACTGAATTGGTTTCCTTTCTTAATAATAAAAATGTTTATTATCTTTATCAAGCGAGTCGAGTCTCCCCACAGGGCTCGATCTACACTAATTGGTTAGACAACTCAGAATTGGGGTTGGAGGGTGATCTAGCAGCGGAATGGGAAAGGTATAGAAGGAACTTGATTGGATCAGGCATTCAACTCACTGCAAGATCAGATGAATTAAAATGGATAGGTGGTGATAGCTTAGGCCAGCTTACAGTTAAAAATGTGTACAATGCCCTTTCTTCAAAACTTTGGAAAAACAAAATTGGTGGCTGGAGGAAAAAACTATGGAGTTGGGACTATCCCCAAAAGTTCAAGCTATTCGCCTGGCTAGTGATTGAAGATAAAATTCTTACTTGGAAAAAATTACAAAAAAGAGGATGGCTGGGGCCAGGAATCTGCCACCTTTGCAAAGGTAAGCGGGAATCAGGTAAACACGTCTTTTTTTACTGTCCATTTACTATTTCAGTTTGGGAAAGGATCAAAATGGATCTCAAGTTCTCTATAAGATGGAATGGCTCAACAATGAGTGAGTGCTTTGAAAACTGGGCTATTTAGAATCTTAACTTCCCAACATTGCCAACCTTTATTTGTTGGTTTATTTGGCTTGAACGAAACTTGGCTATCTTTGAGTCAGGGAATCTCTCCATTCATAAGACAACTTTTCTTTCTTTAGGTGCGGTGGGCAGTCACAGGACAAAGGAAAAAGTCTATCCCACTAGATGTTCAGTCCTTGCAATTCCTGAAGATAAAATTATCAGGTGGTTTGATGGGGCAACTTAGAGGAATGGAGACCAAAGTGGTGCAGAAGGAGTCATTAAGATCAACGACCACACAATTTATAAATGGACTCTAAATTGTGGAAGAGGAACAAATACAAGAGCAAAAATTATGGGAGTTTGGGCTTCTCTAACCCTGGCATACATACTTTCTATTACATATATTCATGTTTTAGGGGATTCAAAAATAGTCATTGACTGGCTTAATAGGAAAGACACTCTACAGGTTGTTTCTATCGATTGTTGGAAGGACATGATTAATGAGCTCATCAAGTATTCCACAGACATTTCCTTTGCTCATGTATACATAAAAGAGAATTAAGAGGCGGGCAACTTATCAAAACAGGCTCTCACAATGTGTCCAGGGAACATAGCATATAATCAGTGGGAAGGCGGCCAAGAGGGCCCAAATCTCTTTTTAAAGATGTACTAGAAGTTTTCTGGGGGAGCTTATATATGTTGGTTTCTTGCCATGATGGGTGGTCCCATATTTTCTGTGTACATCAATGTATGAAAGTCATAACTTTTTGAAAACTGTCTTTTTTGGTCCTTAAGGGTAAGGAAATTGGAAAATTTTCCATATAATTATGTCACTGGATCAGACCACAAAAACACAAGGAATTTTAGATGTAATGTTGGACATGTGAAAATGTGCAATTTTTTATGAAAAAAAAGAAGTATTCAATTATAATAATATATGGTATTTAAAGTGAAAATAAGTATTCAGTTATAATGATATATGGTATGTAATGTTCTATATATTGAAATGTACATTTTAATATGCTATTTAATGTTATGTAATATACCTTTTAATATCTAAAATAACTTTAACATTGTTAGTATACATTTAACATATAGCTTATCTTAATATCTAAATAACTTTAAAATTTATAATGTACATTTTAATATAAAACAAACATTTAATAAGCTGCATACTTTAAATGTGGATTTAAAATACTTTTACATCTTATTTCATTATACAAAACTTTACAAAATACTTATCTCAATATACAAAACTTTAAATATTTTGTAATTGGATGCATGTTGAGAGGTGTACACTGTCAAATTTAAAATAACTTTAAATATTAGGATGTAAATGCTTTCTAGCTGGGTGATTATTATTGTCCACACAGTACTAGTCCACATAAACACGACCAGCCATCGATTCCCCGTATGCCCATATTAATGCCCCTACCTCTCTCAGGTTCCAATCTCCCTGCTATTTCCCTCTTGCTCACAGGTTATCTTAGACAATCGTTTTCTCAATCTCACAGTCATCTTCTCTTACCCTTTTTCATATGGCAATATATTCTCCGCATTTGAAATTTCTAAAATTACATAAACCAAGTGAAGGATTTGGGGATAGGGAGTTCTGGAAATCAAGGTGGATTTCCAACGTTAGAGATGTTGGTTTTGAAAAACATGGAGAAGCTACAAAGTATTAAGGGGACATCATGTGAGGGAGGTGTGTTGAAAGAAGGAATGCTTCCCGGGCTTCGTACTTTGAAGATTTTAGGCTGTCCAGCATTAAGAAAATTACCTGTGGGTATAGAGAAATTACCTAATTTAATAGCATTATACAGTAATGAAACATGGTGGAAAGATATAATTTGGGAGGATGATAATGTGGAAACATATTTTCACAATTTATTTAAAAATAAATAAAAATGTTTTTATTACTTATATTTTCAGTATGACAATGAGAGTGAGGAGGATGAGACTGAGTGATGAATAAAAGTAAGTGAAATTATTGAAAACTTGAATGTAATTTTTTTTTTATCATAAATGTAATAATATAAATAAATATATGAAATTTCAAAGTCGGGACAATTTCTTTTATTCATTTTGATTCAAATTTGTAAAAAGGTAAATTTTTGTACCGATAAAGGGACAATATTAAATATTTTTTAAACTCATTTGTTAATAAAAATTTTAATTTAATTATTTTATTTTTATTGTATTTTTTATTATTTTATTTTTTATAATATTAAAGAGTGTTAGTTTATTAAAGTTGAATTCATCATCTTTTAGTAATATTCACTTTGAAATGATCAATTTATAGTAATTAAACTAATCCATTCAACCAATATTTTACTTTATTTTATATATATATAAATATATAATATAATATAACTTGTTTTTATGTTATCAATCATTTAAATTTATTTGAATTAAGGTAATTTAGGTTTTGAGCCTATCAAAACAAATAAATCTTTTTTAAGTGAAACGGAAATATTATTTTGAATATTGAATTTTTTAAATAATAATAAATTCTAAATTAAAAGTAAAAAGATTAATTTTTAATATATTTTATTATTATATATGATTGAATTATATTAAATATTTAAGTCAAAATTATTATACTTTATTTTTTTTTATTTTTAATATTAAAAGTATATATCATTTTCCCAATAATAATTCATCAGTAACCAACTTCTAAAACTAATCGTGTCAAATGATAGCTATGATTGTTTTACTAGTCCAAGGCTAGATCTCTTGCTTGCCAAATGGTAGTTATGATTGATTTACTAGTCCAAGGCTAGATCTCTTGCTTGCTTTTCTAGATGATGCTTATTCCAACAATAAGTGGGATTGGATTTTCGGTTGTGCAGTAGAAGTGGATTTTTGGTTGTGCAGTAGAAGTGAAGAATGAGTATGTTGAAGAAGATCTATTGTTGATGTTGAAGAAGATCTAGTGCCACTTATTTCTAGTGGGATTGGATTTTTGGTTGTGCATATAATTGAAAAATGAGTATGTTGAAGAAGACGTAGTGCTCCTTATTTCCAAACAAGTTGCCAGACTCACAATTGAAGAATTATTAAAATATAGTGCATTAACACTCATGAAATCTCCTATTACTTGGATAAAATATACATTTTCCATGATACTACTTAATGGGATTGAAGGATGTTTATAAACAAAAATCTCCTATGGAGAACAATCTTAAGTCTTTTATGCTTGATTTAACAAAGGAAATTAAATCCTAGTATATAAAATTGAAAGGAATTATAATCTCTCAAGCAATGAATACTTTAATGGGCCTTATGCTAAGCACCTAATGGAACTCAAAGGATTCACTTGCCAATTAAAAGGGATATCCTCCACTTTATGTTATCAGTTGAATATTTATCAAAATGTACATGAATTTGTTGATTATATGTGTTAATTCTTTTATTCTTGTGTTTTTCTTATATGTATGATGATGACTATGCCGGTTTTGACTATCAAGGAAGATGGAGCACGAAGAAAACTTCCAAGTCCAACAGATGCGCATATTGGACATGAAGATCAAAGAAAATTTTACAAGATTTTGAAGAACTTTCATTATACAGGTGTATATAGACGCACCGAGGACAATGCATAAATAAGGGGGAGAGGAATATAATACATAGGCTTGATCCCCGGTTTGTAAATATATTGTACATATGAAACCTAGGCTCGTGAGGCGGTATGTTTGGGTTGGAACGCTTGCATACAATACCTAGGTTGGTGAACCAGTATGTTTAGGTCAGAGTGCATGTAAAGAATATCAAAGGTCACAGTGCATGTAAAGAATATCAAAGGTCATAGAGACTATATAATAAATTGTACATATGCATTAATTAATAAAAAAGTAACACTACGACTGTAGACCAAGGGACAAAAACAGTATGGGGGGCTAAGACTCCACGAGTGGGAAAGGGAGCTAAGGGCTAGGTAAAGGGAGCTTAAGCAAAATATAATATAATAATTATCTAATACATTATATTATTATATTATATAATAATATAATATAAAAATGGCATATGCATATTTAAAAGGGGAATTTAGTTTGATTCTCCATACCATTCATTTCATTCTTACAACTGTTGCTAAGGTTGGAGTGCTGCTAAGGTTTGGTACCTTGGCCCAGAATTGTTGGTACTGACTGTGGATCATAGTTGGCTTAGGAGGTCCTTTTCCCTAGTGGAGTAATAGCCTTAGCTTGAGGGAGATTCACTGCTGAGAGATTATGAGCAGTGTGGTCTGCGACTGGGAGGAATGTATGAGGCCTTCATTCGATCGATGTTTTCACAAAAGATAAGTGCCATGTGCCTTTGTTGTTACAATGTCTAATTATGTGTTAATTTGTTAAATGCTTATAGAATCTTTGTGTATTTTTACATTCTTGAATTGTTAATGTGTTATGCAAGAGTCTAGATGTTTAATTGAATCATGTGACATGGAATATTATGTTATTGGTACAGAGTTGGAAATTTATGGGAAATTTTAGAGGGAAATTGTAGAACTTTCCAATGCCCCACCATTCCAGTAGGCATCGGGGTGGCCGGGTACACCACAAAGTGGTATCACTTTGTGGTGTACCCGACCACCCTGGTGCCTGCTGGAATGGTGGGTGATGCAGGCGAGGGTAAACCTACACTTCTCCCCTCTCACCCGCTCACAGGATCGTTCTTAAATCCCTTCTTTCGAGCCAAATTAGCTCTTTGGATTCCCTCTGGAATCACTGTGCAAAATACCCGATCCAAAGGTCCTTCATTCACCTGCACGGCCTCTGCACCTGACCGTGATCAATCTCCCCACAAGAAAACTCTTATCGGGGTTCTGGGTTTCACAATTCCTGTTGTCGAGGTCACTGTCCTCTCGAATCCCCGATTTCCGATGAGCTCCTTATCCCGGCCTTAGCCTCTCTGGCTATGCCCTTTGGTCCATGCGACCTTCTTCCATAAGACCACAATCTTATCTCTTCTTCTCTCGGGGCCTTCAAACATCAAAACCCGATGCGCCCTTGTGGTCTAGCCCTTCCCGGCTATATCATGGTTCACGTGACCCCCTACCATATGACCTCAGCCACATAGCTTCCCATCGGGGTTTCGGGGTTTGCGATGTCGATGTGCATGCGTCCCCTGGATCCACGATCCTCCGATCCCCAACGCGCCTTAACCTCGTGCTAGCCCTCCTGGCTATAGCTCCTGGCCAATGTGACCACGCTCTGTGACCACTACCTTAACGGACGGTCCCGATGACGTCGAGATTTTGAGACTTGTGATGTCTCAGTTCCCTCGACCTCAGGAATCCCGATTTCCCGATGGCCTATGTCCCGAATGCTAAACCTCGTGTAGCTTCCGCAGATCCAACGACTGACGGGTACCTGCTCCCGATCTGACGGCTTAGATCCTTTCCCCTGGTGCGCTCCTCCTCCAGAGGCTAATCTCCACGCAACTCTTCCCGATCCAACGGTTGACGGGATTTCTGAGTGATATCCGATGGCTATCGGTCTCCTCCACCTTTAGGCTCCTTCTGAG